>VWZI01003022.1:173560-263522 GCA_013396835.1 Psilopogon haemacephalus | reverse complement strand
CCTCCTTTCAGGGAGCTGTAGAGAGCAATGAGGTCTTCCCTCAGCCTCTTCTCCAGAGTAAACACGCCCAGTTCCCTCATCTGCTCCTCACCAGACCTATTCTTCAGACCTCCTCCAGCCCCTCGCTGTCCTTGTAGCAGGCCTTCTTGTAGGGACCCAAAACTGAACTGAACTGAACTGAACTGAAGTGTGGCTTCACCAGTGCCTGCCTTCCTTCACATTAACAGCTCTCCTGGCAGTTACTGTCATCAGGCACAGAAAAAACAGTAAGGAAAATTCTGGAGAAAAGAAAGAAGAGGAAATAAAACTGAGAACATGCAAGCAATACTACCTTGATCCTAGGCAGGCAGTGGCATTTCTGGCATTAGAAAGGGAGATGTCACTAGGACATTGAAATAATCCACCCAACTTCACATTCAGTAGGGTCCCTAATTCAGTATTTTCTGAATTTCTGACCATAATTTCAGACCATATAACTTCCTGTCTTTAGAGGTGGTGGGGCACTCTAGCTAGTTCAGATCACAGCCATCACCAGCTCTGTCTTTAGCTAGGCACCACACAAATGTTTCAAAACTAATGTGCAAGGACAACTGTCTCAACAGTTTCTGCAAGCCCACCATCCCAATATGACATTAGAATGGCTTGTTTGCATAGAAAAATTGGAAGCTATAGCTACTCTAAGCAAGGGAAAACCAAAACTGAAGCAATTTTCCTTAGGCTTTTACAATGTCTGCATCAGAGGGCAATATTCTAGAGAAGTAGCCACTCTCTTCAGTAGTGACAACACTTTATTGCACTAAAGTAGAAATAGACTGACACTTGATTTTCTCAAGCTAAGAGAGAAAAGGGATATTCTCTTCACTTGCTCCTTCCCCCCCTCCCATTCTTTTTTAAAAGAAAGAAACAAAACAAAAACTGTTTTGCAACTTTCACCAGAGGGAATAAAAGAAGAAAGAAGGGGGAAAATCAATTTTGTCTGTGTTCCTGCCCTTGCGCCCACACAATAAATAAAAGAATCTTGAGTAAAGACAGGTCTAAATCATAGGGGAAAAAAACATCAAAGCTAAAATAAAATCTTCTGATTGAATTGTAATGTTACCACTTCCCACACCCTTTAAGGAATGTTTTAGAATTAAAATGTTTCATTCACTTCTTCAGGGGTTTTTTTGATTATTTTTTTTTTTTAGGGACAAATAGTACAGGAATCTTCAAGGAACCTTTTTCTTGGTGGGAAATATTCTATGGTGGGAGTCATGAGGTAGAGAGGAATTTGTACCCTGAGTATAACATACATCAGCAAACATGTTAATAGCATCCATGGTTATATGCAGGAAGGGCCTGTTGGATGTTCAGTGAGTGAGGAGGAAGAAGATCAACAGCCGGTTGAATGTGAACCATCAGTATGCTCAGGTGGCCAACAAGGCCAACAGAATCCTGGCTTGGATCAGCACTGGTGTGACCAGCAGGACCAGACGAGTGATTGTGCCCCTGGACTATGAACTGATGAGCCCACAGCTTCAGTACTGGGTTCAGTTTTAGGCTTTCCCTATGAGAAAGACATTTTGATGCTGGAGCGGGTCCAGAGAAGTGCAATGAAGCTGGTGAAGGGTCTGGAGAACAGGTTTGGTGATGAGACATTGAGGGAGCTGGGGTTGTTCAGTCTGGAGAAGAGGAGGCTGAGGGAAGACCTCATTGCTCTCTACAACTCCCTGAATGGAGGCAGAGAGGTGGGGGTTGGTCTCTTCTCCCCACTATCAGGTAGAAGGATGAGAAGAAATGGCTTCAAGTTGCTTCAGGGGAGGTTTAGGTTGGAGATTAGAAGGAAATTCTTGATTGAAAGTGTTCTTAAACACTGGAACAAGCTACTCAGGGAGGTGGTTCTATCTGCATCCCTAGAGGTGTTTCTGAGAGACAGAGATGTAGTACTGAGGGACGTGGTTTAACACCACACTTGGCAGAGTTAGCTAAAGGTTGGATTTGATCTTAGAGTCTTTTCCAATCTAAAATTTTCTGATTCTTTGAGAGGTAAAAGCATGGTTGCCCATCTTATGACTGTTGACTTCCCTATACTGGTTAATTAATCAAGAAGCCATCAGTCTGACCTAACATAACTTAAGAATAATTTCTTGTGGTAACAAATTCAGAGGCATTCATTTGATGAAAGGTTATGTAAGTCTCTTTGATGATAGTGACTTTTGATCGGTGACTAGAAAAGCACCAAGGTCCTGTTAAGAAGAGCTCCATCAGGAATAAGTGTGGGCTGAGACAGTCATGATTCATGACTCATTTGATGGGAAGGGCTCCTCTCCAGTTCTCTGTTGGCAATATTGCTGCCTTCTCCAGGACTTATACTGGTGGGATCAGCTTGGTCTCTCAGTCTGCACCAGCAGATTAGGATTGTGCTTTCAGATGCAAGGCTAGAGTTAAATAACAAATCAGAATGATGAGCACTCATTAAAAAAAAACAACTTCCCTTGATTTGACCAAGAGCAGAGAGATGTTGGGTGTCTTGCCCTTCTCCCCCCATTTCCCTCCTCTCCTGCTGCAGTCAGATACATGTGAAGGGGAAATCATAGAAGCATTAAGTTTGGAAAAGACCTCTAAGATCATCAAGTCCAACTGTCAGCTCAACACTAGAGTGGCCATTAAACCATGTCCCCAGGTACCATGCCCACATATTTCTTGCACACCTCCAGGGATGGTGACTCCACCACCTCCCTGGACAGCCTGCTCTAAGCCCTGACCACTCTTGTAGCAAAGAAATATTTCCCAACATCCAATCTAAAGCTCCCTTGGTGCAACTTAAGGTCACTTCTTCTCATTCTATTTCTAGTTGTTGGGAGAAGAGACCAACACCTGCTTCACTACAGCCCCACTCCAACACCATGATCAAACAGAGAGCCTCCACGTGGGTCAGAGGGAGATGCTCTCAGACTGGATGATTTTAAGGTGGTACAGCAGGAAACAGGAAGAGTAGCTTTAACGTAATCATAACCCAAACATTTTCCCCTGAAGCATGAGAATCTGATAATACTCAGTGCTTGCTGAGCTCTCCAGTTTGGCTACAGAACACAGGAGGCTTACCTGAATCACTGTCAAAGGGTAAGTTTAAATTGTGATGAGTAGCCTATATGTAAAAGCAGTATTCCTGCATTGAGTGCTAATGCTGTGTTTCCTGGGAAAGGAATGGTTGAAATCCATCCCTTGTCACCCAGTAACACACACAATAAATGTAATTTTAAATCTATTACAATGCTGCCGAGTACATTAAACAAAAGTATACAGGGGAATTATCCACCAGAAGATTTACAGATTTCCTGAGCACTACATCATTATTGGAATTGCCAATTTGAAAATAAAAAAAAAAAAATCAAGCCATCACTGGAACATAATAAAAGTGGTGTCAGAAATACACAATAGATGCCAAGTCTGGGGACCAAAAAAAAAAACCAATCCCTCAGCAATCCCACTCTACACATAATTATCACCTCTCCAGAACGCTAAGGAACCAGTGAAGTACTGAAGGATACCAAAAAGGGAAGTGCAGTGTCCAACACAGCTACTATCAGCACCACATTGATTATTACATGAAAGCAACAATGAAAAGCAGACCGTTGAGTCTTTAATTGTGGAACAGTTACAGTTGGAAAAGATTTCTGAAATCATCTTACCCCAGCTCCTGGATTCATGTGATTAGTTGAGTATTTTTATTTTATCAGTGGAGTTTTTCTGGTGTCCAACTCATAGGATCATATAATCATAGAATTGTTTCAGCTGGAAAAGTCCTCTGAGATCTTCAAGTCAATCTAAGACTAGCATGGCCATTAAGTCACATCCCAAAGGCACATTTCCACAGGATTATTGAACACCTCCCTGGGCTGCCTGTTTCAGTCCCTAACCACTCTTGCAATGATATTTATCCTCATCTCCAACCTCAGCCTCTCCTGTCACGATTCCAGGCCATTCCCTCTCCTTCTATCATCTAGTACTAATGATGGAATCCAAAGTAGCTAACATCCAAAAGAGATAAAATCCCACCTTAAAGATGATTGCTTGTTCTCACACTTTTTCAGATTGGTTTTGGATCCCTCACTAGGGTCCTAACTAGTATGGCTCATACATGTTAACCTCCTTGGTTAAGCTGTGAGTAAGCAAGGCAGTAGTTTTGTCACAGTCTGCAAGTAATTTTCAGAGATTTCTGTCACACATTTTTGGGTGAGCCTCTTCTACCTGAAATTTTACCAGTCTGATGTTTTCAAATTCCAGGGATACAGTCTCATGCCTTTCTTTGATCTGAGAGCACTGCAAAGTCATCTTTCCCTTACACATCTTTTATGATGCCTCCACCCCATTATTTCCTGGTAGACACAAGATTAAATTGCAGTGCTGTCCCACGTGCCTGGACTTACTGATCCCTGATTGTCCAGTAATTTTAAGTATGACTTTCTCACTCCCATGCTTTGTAAGTTCTTCAAATTTATAAATTGACCCTTCAATTTAGCTAAAACCAAACAGGAATAAAGCGACAAAAGTGATTTTGTAAGTAGCTGATCTCAAATCTGGTAGTACAAAATTCAGAATCATAGAACCATAGAATAGCTTGAAATGGAAGGAACCATAAAGATCACCCAGTTCCAAGCCCTTGACATGAGCAGGGACATTTCCCACCAGAACTGGTTTCTCAAGCCCAACCAGACTTGAACATCTCAAGGGAGAGGGCATCTTGGACAGCCTTTTCCAGTGTCTCACCACCCTCACTGGAAAAAATTTCTTCCTGATCTCCAGTCTTAATCTCCCCTCTTCCAGCTCAAAGTCACTGCCCCTTGTCCTTTCTACAAAATCCCTCCCAAAATTTCTTCCAGTTACTGGAAGGCCACTTTAAGATCTCCCTGGAGCATTGTCTTCTCCAGGCTAAACCCCAAACTCTCTCAGTTTATCACTGTAAGAGAGGTTTTCCAGCCCTCTGATGATCTTTGTGGCCTCCTTTAGAGGCAGGTTCACATTGTTCTTGTGCTGGGGGCACCAGAACTGGAGGCAGTGCTACAGGTAGGGTCTCAGCAGAGCAAAGCAGAGGGGAAGAATCCCCTCCCTGTCCTGCTGTTCTCACTACATTGGATGCAGCCCAGCACTCGGCTGCTTTCTGGGATGCCAGTGACCATTGCTGGCTCATGGTGAATTTGTCATCAGTGCCGTGACAAATTTGCAAGTCCTAAGACATCTGTGTTGGGTCCTCTCAAGATTGTGTTCAGAAGCAGACTGGACTAACTGTGAGGGTATTTCTTGGATTAAAAAATAGTAGTGTTACTTCATGGAAAGGTGACATTTGGTGGCGGCAGTTTCACTGCAAACCTATTTCAGAGTGCATCACCTCACAACCTTGAAGGAAATCAGCAGTGAAATATTGTTGTGGTAGGACTGATAGGCCCAAATAGGCCTGAACATGTCCTAGCCTGCCCAGATGTGTTTTTCTGCTCTCCCTCCTTCTGCTGTGGGGAGAAGCAACTGCAGGAAAGAGGACAAAAGAACCTGGAGACACTGAATCTGAGGACCCTGGCTTGCCCAGACTTGTTTTGCTCATGTTTACATCCTGTGGTAAGCACTTGGCTTGTGCCTGCCTCATGCAAGGCCTATGTCTTTCCCAAATTGGGGTAAAGCAAGCCTATGGCTTCACCTAATATGGTCAAGCTTGGCTAACTGCCATTTTGATTGGCTATTCTGTGTCCAAAGGCCCATTAGTCTCGGGCTGTATTGATAAAAAGAGATGAGCAAGTAACACAATGTGTACTGCCCTTGTATTTGTGTTTTCTGCTTGCTTACTGCTGCCTGACACTGCCTGAAGCTCTCTGCTTCTGGCACTGTTCTGCCTCACTGCCTTCAGTTTACTACGAACTGGCTCTAAATGGCTCCACTCAGCCTGCATAGGCAGTATGACATTGGTGCTGAGACTGCACAAGACATCCTGCCTACACCTGAAAGTCTCCTGCCAAGATGGGAAGCCCTGGAGGTACACAGATCATCCAGAGGAGCCAACATAAAGTCACAAATTATCTTCCTCTTTCACCAGCAGCCTGTGAAGCCTGGGAAGAATCGGAAATCTCATTGGCCAACGAGACAACAACATAATTCCCTGAAAGCATTTGGGTACTGTCTGAAGCTGTAGCTAGCCCCAGAAGTTGGGAAATAATATTTTGTGAGTAAATACTTAAAGCCTCTTGTAATTTACCAATTGCCTTCTTCCATAAGCAGAAATACTCTTTCTGAGGCCATCTAGTGGGCAAGCAATATATTGACTACAAGAACCTTTTCTTCTAGTTCAATTAATGTTTATGTATTATTGCTAGTTATTTGTTCTAGGTCTAGTTTATCCTTTATGTAATGCTTTCCATGACCCTGAAAAGAACCAGTTATTATTAAAATTAGTGGTCGGGAGTGGTGAGAGTTTTGAATACCAAAATTAATAAATAATATTAATTTTGAAAAAACCCATCTCACATCAATTAATTACCCACTTTGTGACAAATGTAAAGACCTATAGAGAAGATTTCTGTTATATAACTGGGCAGACTAAAAGAAAATAAAAAGACTTGTGTTGGGGCAGTATTTCTACAAGAGTTTGGAGATTCTGATGTGAGGATCTTCATTCTGGAATTTAACAAAGGCAGTGTCAAAATGAGTGTTCCACTGAATTCCCTGTGTTGGGAGTTTTGAAGTTAGTGATCTGCATTGGCTTAAATGAAACCTAATTTGAAGTTTTAACTGTTGTAAAACAAAACTTAGTAGAATTAATGCAGTGTAGAAAGTTCATTGTGCTTTAGATTAATGGGAGTTCTGATGGACAGTGTCCTGGACACCCCAAATTTCCTCTTTCTCCTCCTTCCCTTGCCCCTCCGCAGGTTTGAGTGAGAGGAGAAGAAGGTGTGAAACTGCTTTTCCCCCATGTGTGCCCTGCAGGCTTTCAGGGGGGACAGCAAAGGGCCCTTTTGGCACATGTGCTGCCAGCCCATGCAGGAATTTTGGTTGGTGGTTGTCTGGGTTTTTGCACCCAGTATGAATTGGGAAATGGATACTTTGTCTGAAAAAAAACAGGAATAGGGCAAGGTAAAAGGTGAGAGGGTTTCCACCTAAAAGATTCCTGCTTTAAAGATTCCCACCTGGAAAAGCTTCCCATGTTTACAGAGCTCTACCTTCTAAAGAAGCCCCCATTTTGGGCCACCCTGACTTTGGACAGCTCCTATCTTTTGTGCAGCTCTTGGGTCTTGCACTGTCCCTGCCTTTTGGACAGTTCCCCACTCTTGCACTACCTTGTGCAGTTTTCTAAGCTCAGCAAGTTCTGGGTCCATTTGAGAGAACTGCCAATGGTACCCTGATCTAGTGGCTCTGGGACCTTCCTGACAGTTGGCTGTTATTTTGGCTGGAGAGATTAAAGCACCATGGCTTTCCCTTGTTGCTGCTGGAGACAGTGTGGAGAGAGTCCAAAAGGGAATTGTTAATGACTGCCTCCACCTCATTTTGAGTAAAGCAGTTTCCCTTAATTCTTTCTTAGCCAGTTGATAGTGGGATAAGAAGCTGTGTTTATAGGTTAGCCCTTTCCATTTTCTGACTTCCTAAATCTCTGAATTTGTCTGTAGCACCTTGGGAATATTTTCCCAATCAAACCAAACCAGTAAATAAATTAGACTAGTTCTGTATATAGTTGAAGGTGGGGGTTTCTGGGAAATAAATTCTATTTTTATAATTCCTGACTTGGCCACATTAATTCACCTGCCATTTATGACAGACAGAAGGATGACCATGAGCCAGCAATATATCCTTGTGGCCAAAGAGACCAATGGCATCCTGGGGTGGATTAGAAGGGCTGCGGTCAGTAGCTTGATAAAAGTTCTCCTCCGCCTCTATTCTGCCCTGGTGAGGCCACATCTAAAGTGTTGTGTCTGGTTCTAGACCCCTTGGTTTGAGAATGACCTCAAGGAACTACTTGAAAAAGTCCAGAGCAAAGCCACAAGGGTACTGAAGGCAGTGGAACATCTTTGTGAGGAAAGGCTGAGGGAGCTGGGGCTCTTTAGCCTGCAGAAGAGGAGCCTGAGGGATGACCTCATTCATGTTTACAAAGTTGTGAAGGGCAGTGTCAGGAGGACAGAGCCAGGCTCTGATCAGTGATGCCCAATGATAGGACAAGGGGCAATGGGTGCAAGCTGGAGCAGAGGAAGTTCTGTGGGAACATAAGGAAAAACTTTTTCACTGTGAGGGTGACAGAGTGGGAACAGGCTGCCCAGAGTGGTGGTCGAGTCTCCTTCTCTGGAGACTTTCAAACACCAACTAGAAGTGTTCATGTGTAACCTTCCCTGGGTGATCCTGCTCTGACAGAGGGAGCTGGACTGGATGATCTTTGGAGGTCCCTTCCAAACCCTAACATCCTGTGATTCTGTAATGCATTTAGATAGCATTTGCTGCAGTCAGTACTCGGAGATCAGCTGATGCACAAGATGTCATTAAATTTGTTTGTGTGTCTTCATGCTAGGCTTTTCCTGGTCATTGCTATATCCTAGATGACGATCAACTTTGTATTATTAGTCTGTAACCACTGCCCTTCTGTTTGGTTGCAAGTCTTTTCATCTTTGAGAATGTTATTTGCTCTCTTAATAGTATCCCCAAACTGTGGTACTCAACTGACTGATTTGAGCTGATGCCCAGAATGTCCTCAGCTGGTCTCATTATTGATTCTTGCTGGACCTGTATTCCAGACTTATATTCCTGTGTATTTCACACTGTTACCTTTATTACCTCAAATTCACAGATGGTGATTTGAAGTGATAAAATCATAGTGAGTGGGACTTTAAAGAACCCAGCATACTTATTTCTGCTCCAAAAACCAAAAAAAATCTGGTAAGAGAATTAAATTCTCTCGAGCACAAACACCACAGGAGACCTGCAAGCACCCTTCCTTATCTTACTACTGCCTTTTGCACACGTAAAAATGTCAAAGCTGAGGCAATTTTTGAAGTACCAACATAATTTGACTTTAGTTGCACATTGTTGTCCTGTCACTCTTGAAATCTGGCAGCCAGAGATAGGTGTCCTACTTTGGCTGTAGACATATCTGGTCAGCCTTGAACGGAGCTAGCAATGCTAATTAACTGTAGCAGTGCACAATGCCTTGGTCCTGGGCTGTCATAATTCACTGAAGGCAATGAAAGCTACACTCCTTTCTTGTCAGGTTTCAAGGAAGCACAAAATCGGAATATGACTCCATATGAGTATCGTGTCCAGTTCTGGGCTTCCCAGTTCAAGAGGGACGTGAATATGCTAAAGAGCATCCAATGGAGGCTATGAGAATGATGAAGGTACTGGCATATCTGTCTGATGAGGAAGGCTGATAGATCTGGGGCTGTTTGGCCTGGAGAAGAGAAGGCTGAGAGGAGATTTTATGAATGTTCATAAGTATCTGAGGATAAGTGTCAAAAAGAAGGGGCCAGGATCTTTTCAATGGTGTCCTCTGAAAGGACAAGAGACAATGGATGCAAACTGGAACACAGGAAGTTCCACCTCAACATGAGGAGAAACTTCTTTACTGCATGGCTGGCAGAGCCCTGGAGCAGGATGACCAGGGAAGTTGTGGAGTCTCCTTCTCTGGAAACTTTCAAAACCCATCTGGATATGTTCCTCTGTTTGGCAGTGGGGTTGGACTTGATGACCTCCATTGGTCCTTTCCAAACCCTGCTATTCTGTTACTCTGTATTTCACACTCATCTTCAGTCTTGATTTACATCACAGGAAAATTCAGTTGCTCATAATTGGCATAAACACCAGGTTAATTTAGCTTGCTGAATAGACCTTTACCCACAAGGGTAGTTTTATTGAAAACACCACCAATTTTGTTTGTTGTCAACTGCAGAATAGCTTAAATAATCAACTACCTTATCTTCACCTTTTTGACACCCACCCTCACTCTCAAACACCACAAACAAACAACGATCTAAGCTAATACCTGTCAGACCCAGTCAGCCTTAACTGCCTCTAGTGCCTCTGAAAATGCCTGGATTAATGGAAATGTATTCTATTAAGAGAAGTAGCACTTACTTCACACCAGCAGAAAAAGATAGTAATTTAAGAATTCCAATTGCTTTTTTTTTGTTTTTTTTTTAACAGGCTTGGCATAAAGGGACATTTTCAGTACAGATGCCTATTGTTTATATATTTAGCTTCTTCACTGTATTCATCTCCATTCAAGATTGTTGCATAACACGTTTTTAAGAGAGAAGTGCAGCTTGTAGAACACAAAACTGAATGACAAAGCATAGCTATTATTTCAGTAAGAAGAGTGATGTAGCAGAAGTGTGGAGAGGAGAGAGCAGAAGGAATGTTGACAGTAAGGACCCAGCAAACACTTGCACAGACGTAATTCACATACACATCAGATGATCAGAAGAGTGCCTGTAGGAACATTTGGGGGAACCAGTTGAAAAGCCTTGTGGTGACATGATGAGAGGCAGTGGATTGAAGATGAAAGAGGGGAGATTTAGGATGGAGATTAGGAAGAAATTCTTTCCAGTGAGGGTAGTGAGACACTGGAACAGGTTGATCAGGGAGGTTGGGGATGTTCCCTCCTGAAGGTGTTCAAGGCCAGGTTGGACAAGGCCTTGAGCAGCCTGGTCTAGTGAAAGGTGTCCCTGCCCATGGCAGGCAGTGGGAACTGAATGATTTTTAAGGTCCCTTTCAACACAAACAAGTCTATGAATCTATGATCATATAATTAAAGCTAATTTAAAGGCTTTCTATTTTTTTTTCTTTGTTAGATATCAGCAAGTATCATCAGCAGCAAGAGAAGGGTAAGTAATCACTCACCAGTGATTTCCCTAGTGCCTGTAAATAACAAACATTGTTAGCAAATGAGTGATGGAGGTCAATGGGTCATGTAGTCATTAGATGGTTTAATGATATGCTGCAGGTTATCTCAGGGCACAGTGCACTAATGACATTCTCAGCCTTCCCTGCAGCAAAGAACCTCTGCAACCTAAGATAAGCAGTCACATTGCACAGTGTAATAGCAAATGACCCCCACAAGAAGATTTCTCTTCTTTTTGACATTTAATGTGCTAGTATCCATCAAAACTTGTCCCAAGAAGAGTGTTACCCTTCTGAAATTTGTTTGTGCTAACTGAAAAGCTATTAAAAGGCAGAAACGAAATATCCTTGGACCTCTGGCTTAAGATCAGAGAGGAAATTGAGTCAATTGAGAGGAATACCTACTATGTAGCATCTTGCTTTGTTTTCCTGGCTGTTGCTTAGTCCTTTCAAAGGCATAGCATATAGAGAAAATGTCTGGTTTGTGTTGGAAGTCACATTAAAAGATTGTAGCAGACCCTGTAATCTAAATGTCTTTCAGTTGATGAAAGCTGCTGGGTCACTCTTCTGTGGCAAGTCAAGCTGGAGTAAGGGCAACCCAAGTTATCAGAGCAGATTTGGTATCAGCGTGTTAAGCAGATATCAAATGGTAAAGTAATTTCATGTTAGCACAGAATTGAAGAGAGCCAATGTCTGGGGTATTCAGCTGGGATAAGGAAACAATAATTTCTTTTAGCCTGACTACAGCATCGGTATCACCATATCATGTACTGACACTCCTCCTCATCCAGCAGACCACATACAGCATCTTCTCATTGTTACCCCTTCTGGGTAACAGAGAGGTGACTGGTAAGACCTTCACTTGCAGTAAATGGGGTATGATAAAAAAGGCATGAAGGACACTGTACTAAAGAATCAGAGAATTGGAAAAGGTCATCCCGCCCAACCACTCTCTAACTCTATCAAGTCTGGTGCCGAACCATGACCCTTTGCACCACACCTTTTCCTCTTTGAAACACCTCCAGGGATGGGGATTCAACTATCTCCCTGGGCAGCCTGTTTAATAGTCCTTCCAGTGAAGACCTATTTTCGGATTTCTGAATCAAACCTCCCCTGGTGCAACTTGAGGCCATTTCTTCAGGTCACTTGTTACTAGGAACAAGGCATCCCAGATTTGGATTTCATAGGAAAGCCACTAAAAACAAAACAGAGGAGACTCATGTAAGTTCGTTCATAGAACCATAGAATGGTTTGGGTTGGAAGGGATGTTGAAGATCATTGAGTTCCAATTCTCTGCCCTGAACCACCTGCCCTGATTGTTCCCTGACACAATACGAGGACATTGCTTCTTGTCACCATGTGAGAAGACACTAGCCTCCACTTCACTGCAACCTCCTTTTGGGGAGGTGCAGAGAGCAATGAGGTCTCCCCTCAGTCTCCTCTTCTCCAGACTAAACAACCCCAGCTCCCTCAGATGCTCCTCACCAGACCTGTTCTCCAGATTCTTCACCATATCTACAGGCTTCCAATTTATTTAATGTAATAACCTCTAAATACCTGTTCTGAAGTGCTGAAGGTGCCCTCTTTTCTCCTTTCCCTGTTTCTCATTAGCTGGAGGAGGCACTACTTGCAAGGCTTGTGTCAGAGAGGCAGATTCAGATGATGTTCCTTGATTTTCATGCTTTACAGGATGCAAAGCGAAACCTATTGAAAGAGCCAAAGCTTAGCCAGAACAAGACAAGAGGCTTTTGTTTCCCAAGTATGATGACACCTGTCACTGAGAGTGGAAAGGAGGATCTACAAGATACATGTATGAGACGGTAAAGAGGGGAATGCTAATCAAAGATGCTCTTTCTAATCTGAATGGGGTGTGCCAAAATAATTTAGTGTCCTGCTCTTGAACTTACTCTTTCTTTTTAGTCAAAGCATTTTTAGATGGAGAGCTTAACTGGCATTTTATTGTAGAAAGGAGGAGGTGTGTGAGGAATTGTCTTAAATGGCAGCAATTCCCTTTTAAAATCCCTCTTACCCTACATCAATCGATCACATAATGATGTATAATGCATTTCGATGTAATTCAACCTTTGGTCTGCACTACACATGGGAAATTAAGCAGCAGAGCTATTCCCTAATAATTTCTGTTATTGTGATTTTTATATAATTTCACTGTTCTGAAATAACTCCCCAGTGCAGGCATTCGGTTCCAGAAAAATGACTCTGCTTGCAAGGGGGAATAATCACTCCAGAATAAAGTCACTTTTATTTCAGAATCATATACACAGAGAACTACTTGGGCACAGCTCCCCAGCAAAGTTATTGTAGATTCATAGAATGGTAGGGATTGGAAGGGATTTCCATTCAGTCTAATCCCCCTGCAAAGCAGGATCACCTAAGGCAGGTCACGCAGAAATGTATACAGGCAGGTTTTGAAGACTTGCAGAGAAGGACACTCCACAAGCTCTCTAGGCAGCCTGCCCCAGGGTTCCAGCACCCTCACAGTGAGAAAAAAAAAAAAAAATCCTCATATTGAATGAGAATTTCTTGTGAGTTTGCTTCCATTGCCCCATATCCTGTCACTGAAAGGAGCCTGGCTCCATCCTCCTGACAGAAAATGAACAAGGACAAGTAAAAAGGACAAAGAAGAAAAGAAAGCTCTTGCATACAAACAATGTTGCTTAGTTGCAATTCAGATTAGAAATGTTCTTTCACAGTGATTCTACCTCTGTGAAAACCAGGCATTTTGAGGAGCATCCTGGCAGCTTCTGAGCTCCTTCTGTCAGGCACTCAGCACCTGTCAGAGGTAAAATTTAAATACTTGTTTTTAATACACAGATTTTTCTGTACTCTCTGTTAAGAGCACTGGCAGACAGGCAGATCTGCTCTGTCTTCTGGTGAAGCAACAAATTGTTCTCGTACAGTGTAGTTAGGGACTACTTTCACCATTAAATCCTAGTTCAACTTAATCTAATAGTGTATTTGTTTGTTTTTTGTTTGTTTTTTTCCCCCTCCTCTCCCCATTTCTATTGTAAAGAGTTTTAGACTGAAAATTGCCCCAGTCATGTTAAAGATGAACAAGGACATTTCTACAAAGTTTGTGGGAAGATATTTAGGATTGTACTGGATTTATTAAAATATTTTATTTATCCTGGAGATTAATCATGTCTTCCACAACTCCTTCAAATTTTCACTGCTGTCCCCTTGGGATGATGTAGCTGTATTCAGAATGAAGAGAGTCTATTTAATTTAATTTAAGACTTGAATTGGAGTATTTGGGGAAATTTTAGGGGATCTGACCAATGATTTTGGGTGTAAACTCAAAGTATGATGCCTGCTTTGGTTTTAAATTTCAGTTCATTTCCTCTCCTTCTATCATCTGATACTAGGCAAATCTCACTTGGCTCCAACCTCCGTTTGGGGAGTTGTAGAGAGCAATGAGGTCTCCCCTGAGCCTCCTTTTCTCCAGACTAAACAATACCAGTTCCCTCAGCTGCCTCTCACCAGCCCTGTAGAATACACTATTTTCACGTGACAACTGAAATTCATAGATTCATGGAATAGTTTGGTTTGGAATGAACATGAAAGATCATCTAGTTCAAACTCCCCTGCCATGGGCAGGGACACCTTCCACTAGATCAGGTTGCTCAAGGCCACATCCAGCCTGGCCTTGAATATCTCCAGGGAGGGGACATCCACAACCTCTCTAGGCAATCCACCCCAGTGTCTCACCACCCTCACTGTAAAGAATTTTTCCTTAATCTTCATCTTAAATAAGAAGCAAGTTTTTGCTCTGCAGCTGTAATCTCCAGTCTGTCTTTTGCGCACCTCTCCAGTCTGTAATTAGGTGAATTAATTCAAAATCTTTCTCAAAACATCCCACTGGGGAACCCTGGGATATTAAGTTGCTTAAAAAAAAAAAAAAAAAAAAAATTAGAAACCAAACCACCACTCAACAAGCCAGGGAGGTTTCCCCTGGATCATCAACATAGTTATAAGAGTACGAAACAATTTATTTCTATGGGTTTCTAAAATAATTTACATTCTAATCTGCTTCGTTCAGGGTTGTTTTCATGTAGCAGATGGAGACAGTTTTGCAAGCAGTATTAGCACCTGCAGTGTGAGGCGATGCTTTTTGACTACATCTTCTGGTGACAGGAGACCTGGAAAGTGTCCTCTATGACATTCCTCTGGTCTCTCAGAAATAATGTTGTGAACATTAAAAATGGAAAGCTAGCTGGAAAGCCAAGTAAAACAACATGATGAGAAAAACCTCTTGCCAAATTATAGTTTTTATTTTTCGCAATGGAGCCTAACACTGGCCTGTCTGTTCTGTCTCTAGCTCTAGTAGTCAAAATTGCCTCTTTCTTTTGCCTTTTAACTGTTTTCATTTTGCCTGTGAATTTTGCATGGCTAATTCCAACCCAAAATGAGTCACTTTGGTAAAATCAAGACTCAGCACAAGACAGACACTAATCTGTTAAAACAGGTCCAGGACAGGGCCACAAAGACAAGGAGATGACTGGAGCCCTGAGACAGAACATTGAGATGGTTGGAGTTGTTCAAACTGAGGAAGAGAAGACCCCAGAGAGCCCTTAGTATTGGAAGGGGCTACAGAAGAGTTGGAAAGGAACTTGTTAAAAAGGCATGGAGTGATGGGACAAGGGGTGATGACTTTAAACTAAAAGAGGAAGATTTCAACTGGATCTAAGGAAGAAATTTGTTATGCTGAGAGTGAGCTATTGCCTAGGTCACGCAGAGAGGTGGTAGACGTTCCCACTCTCCTGTTATGGGCAGGGACATCTTACACTAGGCCAGCCTGCTCAAGGCCTCATCCAGCCTGGCCTTGAACACCTCTGGGGATGGGACATCCACAACTTCCCTGAGCAAACTGTTTTAATGTCTCACCACCCTCATTGTCAAGAACTTCTTCCTCATCTTTAGTCTCAGTTTCCCCTCTTCCAGCTCAAAGCAATTGCCTCTCACCCTGTTACTCCAAACCCTTGTCAAAAGTCCCTCCACAGCTCTCCTGTAGCCTCCTTCAGGTACTGGAAGGCTGCTCTAAATCTCCCTGGAGTGTTCTCTTCTCTAGGCTGAACAGCCTCAACTCTCCTAGCCTGTCCCCATAGAGTTGGTTCTCTAGCACTATGATAATCATTGTGGCCTCCTCTGGACCCCCTTCCATCAGCTCCATGTCCCTGTTACGCTGGGGGCACCAGAACTGACTGCAGTGCTCCAGATGGGTTTTCACAAAAGCAGAGTAAAGCCAAAGCTCTGCTACTCTGAGGGTCTGATGGGATGGCAGCAATCCCAGACATGTTCCTACATTCCTTCTTCCAAAAGGTCACAAATTTGACTGGAAAAATCAAAACCAAAACCAACTCCAAACACACAAAAATGAAGTAAAAAATGTGCTGTCATTTAGAAAAACCAGGAGGCTCCATAAACAAAATTGGTGGGTTTGTACTATTCAACAACTGTTTTTCTATGTGACCAGCACTCTTGAATGCTTTGAGTCAAAGTCATGAAATGTGCTATATGTGGGAGCAAGGAGATTTAGTTTTAGATAGTAAAATGAGATATAGGTGAGTGAATAAAAAAGGGGGAAAATGTTACAGGCTTATCCAGAAACTAGAAATAAAAAGCAAACTCCATTCACACTGCTGTTAAGAGTGGCTGCTGCAGCCAGTACCTGCCTTTGGAATCTCTTGGAGGCATAAAGACACTATAGGATTCTATGGCTGGTTGATGGAGGAACAATACAGATTGGACAAGCAATAGGTTTTTCAGTCAAAAAAAACCAGCTGGACACAGTACAGGGTGAAACATGGAAGAGACTGGATAGTTTTGGATACTGCTTGCTGTGGTTATTTTTTTACCCTCCTTTTACTTTGAAATGGATTTACAAGAAGTAAATTGAGCAGCTGGCTGCAGCTGCATGATCACAGCACTGGGAAACTCATTTGGTATCATCAGATTTTTGTCATCCAATGTCAGGCTCGCAGGACTGCTGCATTATTTGAGCCTGGTGGGAATGATGCCAATATTGTCTCTGTATCACTGGAGAAAATCTCAGAACAAAGCCTGATGGTGATTTCCTGTGTCATGCTCCTTATCTGCCACCCTCTTGGCAGTGATTTCATAAAAGAGATTGCATAAGCCATCCAGATGCACTGGCTACCTGATTTACACTTCACTACAAGGCACCCTCTTTGCCTGGTCATAGAAGTATAGAATCATAGAATTCTTTGGGTTGGAAAAGTCCTCTAAGATCATCAAGTCCAACCGTCAACCTACTACCACCATGGAGATTAAACTGTGTCCCAAAGGGCCATTTTCACACATCTCATCAACACTTCCAGGGATGGTGACTCCACACTTCCCTGGGCAGCCTGTTCCAATCCCTGAAAGTCAGATATATTAAGCATTTTAAGGCATCACAGACTGGGAGAACTCCAGATAAAAAGAAATATTGTTTGAATCCCATGAAGAGATATAAAAAATCCAAAGGGAATTCAGCATGTATACTGGAGCTTTAGTGGTGTCTCTAATATCTGTTTAGCATGGAGGCTTGTGCACAGTTCCAGATATAAAGTGTAATATTAAGTTGGTCATTCACAGATTCATAGAATGTTTTGGGTTGGAAAAGAACCTGAAAGATCATTTAGTTTCAATCCCCTGCCATGGGCAGGGACACCTTTCACTAGAAGAGCTTGCTCAAGGCCTTGTCCAACTGGTCCTTGAACACCTCCAAGGAGGGTGCATCTCCAACCTCCCTGGGCAACCTGCTCCAGTGTCTCACCAACCTCAAACTAGAAAATTTCTTCCTAATCTCCAGTCTAAAGCATCTAGTTCTTCCATCCCAAAGCCATTGCCCCTCATTCTGTCATCATGAACCCTTCTAAGAAGTCCCTCCCCAGCTTTCCAGTAGACCCTGTTCAGGCATTAGTAGGCTGTTCTAAAGTCTCCCCAGAGCCTTCTTTTCTCCATGCTGAACAGCCTGAACTCTCCCAGCCTGTACCCATAGGGAAGGTTCTCCAGCCTATGATCTTGGCCCTCCTTTGAACCCACTTCAGCAGCTCCATGTCCCTGTTAGACTGGAGACAGCAGAACTGGACCTATTGCTCCAGGTGGTGTCTCAGAGAGCAGAGTAGGAGGAGAGAACCTCCTCCCTCATCCTGCTTGTCACACTGATTTTGGTTGTCTCCAGCTTATTCAGAGTGTTGTTTTGGAAGATCAGACTTCATATGGTGTGCTTTGGGCATTTTTCACTCTTTTTTTTTTTTTTTCTTTGGGATGCTGGCGACAGCAGCAGGGTTGGGCCAAAAGCTATCAGAATCTTCTAGTAAATGACTCTCTGCTGAGTGACAGCAAAGTGAGGTTTTCTTTGATTTTCACATCTCTCTAGCTCCAGGGCTTCCCTGATTCTGTGGCTTGTGATGTTGTGTGGCAGCTGGACAAACTCAGTGCTGAATGGCTCTGGAAAGTGAATCACCTGAAGCTTTTAACCCAAATTTATGTAGTGAAGATTGAAGCCCATGTGATGTGCTATGAAGTTGCAAGGGTAGGCCAAAAACCTCCCACAACATCTTCTCCTTTGGTTTTGCTGGAACATCTACTCCTAGAACGTTCTAACAATGTTACTTAAGACTAACTAAGAGACAGAGAGACACTGATATCTGTTTACAAATATTTGTTGCGATTTCTGCATTATTCATCTGTTACTCTGATGAAGATTCCTTTTTACAGTGTGCTGAAACATAAAGTTGAGTCAGCAATGTGTCCTTGTGGCCAAGAAGGCCAATGGCATCCTGGGGTGCAGCAAGAAGTGTGTGGCAAGCAGGTCAACAGAGGTTCTCCTCCCTTTCTAATTTGCCCTGGTGAGGCAACATTTGGAGTACTGTGTCCATCTCTGGGCTCCCCAGTTCAAGACAGACAGGGACTTTCTGGAGAGGGCACAGCAAAGGGCTACAAAAAGGGCGCTGGAACATTTCTGTGATAAGGAAAGATTGAGAGAATTTGGGCTGTTTAGTTTGGAGAAGACTGAGGGGGGATCTCATTAGTGATGATCAGTACTTAAAGGGGTGGATGTCAGAAGGATGAGACCAGGCTTTTTTTCAGTGGTGCTCAGTGACAAGACCAAGGGTAAAGGGCACAGACTTGAAAACCTAAATGAGACGAGCCAGAGCACTGGACCAGGTTGTCCAGAGAGGTGGTGCAGTCTTCATTTCTGAACCCTGGTGGTGTTGCTATGTGGCCTTCTTCAGGTGATCCTGCCTTAGCAGGGAAGTTGGATTTGATGATCTCCAGAGGTTCCTTCTAACCCCTAGCACTCTGATTCTGTGAAAAGACCACTCTCTAATTGTAAGAAAGAGAACCACTCTGATGAAGGTGGTGAAGAAAGGCTCTAGCAGTATAGTAGAAATCCTCTGGCTGTTGAAGCATGAAAATTAATTGATGCATGAAAGAAAAAGCTAAACAAAGGGCACTTGTTAAATTCAGCATTATCAAGACAATGCCACTAAATTTGTTTAACAGCCTAGCTTAGGTAAGAAAGAGCAAATTTCATTCCAAGACTTTCTGCATGGCCAGTAAGAATGTCAGCTTCAGGAGAAAAGTTTTGTCCATGAAAGCAGAAGGAATCAATACTTGAAGCCTTTCTAAAAGTTGTGGGACATTTGAGTCACACAAGCAATGTTCTTTACAGGGAGGGAGAGTTTGAAGCATTACTAATTTAATGGCAGTTTCTGGAGGATTTCTGAGGAGTTATTGGTTGAAGGATAGTGATGAAAAAAAAAAGCCACCATAAAACAGTGTCAGTGTGCAGACTAGAGACAGATCAGTCTCAACACTTTGGAAAGAAAGCTCAGTGATTAGTGGACAAGATTACCAAGTGACAAATCACATAGAGTCAAAGCAAAACAGAGAGCAAAAGGAGCCTTCAAAATTCAGCTAACGCTGGACTAGAAAAAGGAGCAAGAGAGATTGCTTGATTCCTGCTTCAAACATGAACATATGTAGCATTCAATCTTATGACAGAGATAAAAACAAATCTCAAAGAAAAGAAAAGAAAACAAACAGACAAAAAAAAAGATTGGGGATTTTTAGAAAATAGAGGGAGGCTAAAAATATGCTTGAAACCAGGTTTCACAGAGATAAGGGATAAGAGTCCACATTGAAAAGCTTAGCTAAGGAAAAGCTGAACTAAGTCTAACTGTGGAAATAATAAGGAAAAAGCAATCACAGAATCATAGAATTTCAGTTGGCAAAGACCTGTAAGATCATTGAGTCCAAGCATTATCCAGCTCTCCCAAGTCTGGTGCTAAACCATGGCCCTTAGCAAATTTCCAGTATATATGCAAGTTCCACAGGGCAGAGTCCTAAAATAAATATATTCAATATAATTAGAACCTCAA
This sequence comes from Psilopogon haemacephalus, assembly GCA_013396835.1. Classification (NCBI taxonomy): domain Eukaryota; kingdom Metazoa; phylum Chordata; class Aves; order Piciformes; family Megalaimidae; genus Psilopogon; species Psilopogon haemacephalus. The sequence goes on along the minus strand of VWZI01003022.1, from coordinate 243,270 downwards.
TGGTAGGAGAAAACATAGAATACAGAACACAATATGATTTTATATATATAAAATATCCTTAAGAGAACATAAGGCTATGACCTAACATTGTCAGAGATTTGTAAATGTTGCATAAGGATCCTGCTCTCTTACACCAGCTATGCAGAAACACAGTCACAGAATGCCAGGGGTTAGAAGGAACCTCTGGAGATTGTCAAGTCCAACACCTCTGCCAAGGTAGGGTCATCTAAAGAAGGTCACACAGGAACATGGCTCCAGCGATGAAGACTCCACTGCCTCTCTGGGCAGCCTGCTCCTGTTCTCTACCATCCTTAAATTAAAGAAGTTCCTCCTCATGTTTAGATGGAATTTCTTATGTTCAAGTTTGTGCCCATTACTCCTTGTACACTGGGCATCACTGAAAAAAAAGCCTGGCCCCATCTTCCTGACATTCACCCCTGAAGTATTGATCAGCATTGATGAGATCCTCTCTCAGTCTTCCCTTCTCCAAACTAAAAAGCCTCAATTATGTCAGTCTTTCCTCATCACAGAGATGTTCCAGCCACCTCAACATCTCTGTAGGACTTTTCTGTACCCTCTCCAGCAAGTCCTTGTCCTTCTTGAAGGTGTCAGGATTCTGATGCACAAAATGGATGTTTTCTAAGTAGTGCATACCAGTTATGATGATGTCTCCGCAAGGGTTACTACATCACAGCTCTGAATCAAAGCATTTAGCAAGTATTATTATTCTGAATATGCTACATCGAGTGAAAAATACCTACACATTACCTACTAGGAAACTGATGTCTGAATTGTTCAAGGATGCCTCTCCTAAAAGGCTGGAAAATTCCAGTTTAGTTAAGAACTTTAGTTAGTCCTCCCAAATCACTGGCCAGTACCTTAGGCATGCACCCTGTCCCTTCCTGAATGGTCAGACAGTTGAGAACCTCAAGTTACTGGGTAATAGGATCACTGCTGTGACCAAAAAGAATGTTATAAAATTTCATAAACACGAAGTAGAAGAAACAAGCTGAAAATGTGGGTTTTGCTGAAATGAATATGAGTCTCCTGTTCTACCAGCAGCTGGAGTGAAACGTAAATGTGAACAAAGGCACTACCCTAGAGACTCCCCTTCCTTGTAGCAGCTGCATTCTGAAGAAGGGAAATACTGCAGGAAGAATAAAAACCAGCTTCAGCTTCTTTCACCACAGTATACAAAGGGAAATGCTCAGCCAGGGTGTATTTCCCCTGTCCCAGTTCTTGTCAGCTCAAAATTAGGTTGTCTAGGCTGAAACAAGAAGGATTCATCTACAGTGAGTCTTAAAGAAATGTGCAAATTAATGTCTGAAGAGAGGCACCTACCAAACTTCCCTGACTTTTAAGAGATCTTGGAGGAAGCTGGGATTGTACATCTAAGAAAAAGGTGGTGGAATTATCTGGGGTGGATCACATGAAGAGTTTTGAAGATTCAAATCTCATTAAATGAGCCACAGTATACAAAAACAGTAGAGGTTGCTGACCAGAACAGTAATGAACTGAAACCCATAAGATGCTTCAGGTATCCACATGATGAAAGAGACTACAGCGATGTACCCAAGAGTTCTTAATGCATGATCCATGCTGCCTGTACCAGCTTTCACTGCAAGCAGTAAGTGTAAAATAATCACCATCTTAAAGGCATGAAAGATTTGGATTTAAGCCAGTAGCTCTTGGACCTCCAAACAGGATCGCTTAGGACAGGCCAAACAGAAATACATTGAGGCAAGTTTTGAAAGTCTCCAGAGGATACCCCACAGTCTCATCAGGAGGAAGTTTCTCCTTGTGTTAAGGTGGAACCTCCTGTGTTCCAGCCTGTACCCATTGTTCGTTGTCCTATTTCTGGGCACCACTTAAAAGAGCCTGGCACTTTCACTCTGACACCCAGCCTGCAGGTTATTTCTAGACATTGACAAGGATGCCTCTCAGCTTTCTCTTCTCCAGATGAAAACAGCTCCAGATCGTCTCAGTCTTTCTCCACGGGTCACCTATAAACCCAGCATATTTGGTGTTAAACATTTAAAAGTTCCAATACATAAAGACGTGGAAGTGGCACTAATAAAATTTTAACTTGTCCCTTTGCAATGTTGTGCAACACCAATGTGATTTGAACAAAAGCCCTTGAATATCTTTGACCCAGATGAAAATGAACCATTTTGTTAAATGCCCTGTAATTTATTTCCCTGCCTTCCCCTGGCACCAGCAAAGAGAAATTCTCTCACACGGCTGCTTTAACAGGCATGGCCACACCATGAAACTTCACCTGTGCTTTAAGGACCCCACTTTAATTCACTGGAACATGCAGACTAATGATTTACTTGTTAATGCCTTGAAACATTCATGCTGTGCCCAGATAATTTAGTGCTGTCAGCTTGCAGAGGTTACGCTGTGGTTTTGTAACCCCAGCCCTTTGTGAAGAACAAAAACCCAACTTTACTACACCGTAAGCAAGTGTCTCCAAAGTCTGAAGCAAGGTTTCTGTGGTCAGAGTCCACTGCTATTCTCCCTCCTCTGGCTTGATCTGAAAGAGTTTCTTTTCTTTTCTAGAAGCCTTTCAGTGCCTGTGTCATACATCTTCATCTAACAGCTGTGGCTTCTCTGAAGTTTATTTACTTGCCCCTGCAGCTTTGAAAGAAGGACCCGGTAAACTTAATGACTTTCTAATGCAGCTTGAATAGTAAATGTGTGGCTGCTAATTGATAGCTCATTCTCAATGAGGCTTTGTGCCTCAGCCTGGGCTGTCCCCTGGGGTGCACGAGGTAACTGCATTGTTGGGATTGCTGATTCAAATGGAAATGTAGACAGGAAATTCAGACTGGACCACTCCACAGCCTAGCAAATGGATCCCCTTCTGATTCCAGGGAGGTGTGCTCAGAGGGTAACTGATGAGGACAGAAGCACATTGATTGCATGTCTGAGAAGCCAGGTTATAATTTCCTACTCATGTCTTACAATGTAATCTTGGCTTGAAACAGGTGTGGTGGAATTAACCAGAAATTTAGCTGGAGAAGGCTCTGGAAAGACCTTAAAGCTGCATTTCGAAATCTGAATGGGAACTACAGGAAGGCTGGGGATGGCTGTTTAGAAGTACCTGTAGTGATAGGGTGAGGGGCAATGGTTTAAAACTGGATCAGGGGAGATTTAGGTTGCATATCATGATGAAGTTCTTCACAGTGAGCATGGTGAAATACCGGAACATATTTCCATTGGATGTAATGGAGGCCTCATCCCTGAAGACAATTCAAGGGAAAACTTGATGGGGCCCTGGGCAGCCTAATTTAGTTGGAGATATCCCTGATGACTGCAGGGTGGTTGGACAAGATGACCTTTGAGGGTCTCTTCCAAACTGATTCGCTCTGTGGTTCTAAGACTGAACCAGATACAGTTCAGCACTCCAGAAATGTTGGTGACAGACTACTGGCCAGCATGAAAAACTCCAGCATAAACTTTGTCACTCAACTGGGCAGCAATGAGCAGAGATATAAAGGGAAACATGATTTTGGTTTTGTTGGGGTTTTTTGTTGTTGTTGTTGTTTTGTTTTTGTTTGTTTGTTTGTTTTTAAATTCTCAACCACAAATTCATTCAGTGATAGGAAAAACCCAAGCATCATTCCTCTACCCAGGAAGCCAGTGACTGGTGTTTCCTTCTTGTGCCAGAGATTGCAGGTTGTCAAGGGTTTGACAGCTGGATTTTGTGAACTCAGAGGTCTTTTCCAACCTTAATGATTCTGTGATTCTGTGATTCCATGATTCCATGTCTGGGATGACCACTAACCAAGTGACAGACACTCTCTACCAGCCCCACTTCTATACCAGAGGGAAGAAAAGGGGAACAAGTGAGAGACTGATGGGTCGGGAAAGGAACTTAACCTGCTTTAATGGATATAATAACAATAAAATTAAACAGATAAAAAGAGATGCAAATCAATATGCAATTAAACACCCTAATGGCAATTCTTCACTGTCACCATGGATGCTGTGGCAGAAGTCTCAGACTGGACTCGGTAACAGATACAAACTGGATTCAGGAGCTCTATTCCTGAAATGGAATCAGCAACTCATGGATTGAGGCTGAAGGCAGAATGGTCAGAGTCCTCCTTAAATGCTGGCTGCTGAAGAAGAGGAAGAAGAAAAGGAAGTATGACCCTTGTGCTACATCAGTTTTACACCAAATATGACATCCACGGGATGGAATCCCTTGTTGGTCAGTTTAGGGTCAGCTGAACTGTCCTATCCACCCTGCACGTGTGGTCTACTCCCCCATGCAGCACACAAGATGTAGCAGTGCCTTGGTCTGCACCCCAACCCTTGGTACTAACTCTGCCCATATGTGTTCTCACTGCTAGAAGCAACCACTGTCTGTGAGAACATTCCCTGAGCTGCAGAAAGTGCAGAGACTGGACAGAGCCTGAGCTGGAAAGTCACAGCACTGACCAGAATCAGTTCTGCTCTAGTTCACACCAGGACAGGGAGACTGAAGTCTCTTGCCTGAATGAGGCTCTCTCAGATGTGTTCCACTTCCTAGAGGAGTGCCCTGACTATATTGTTCAGGAGCAAACAATTCCCTCTTTCATAGCAGTAGAGCAGGGAAGAGCAATACTGCTGAGGCAGAAGGTAGGCAAAGATAAACTTAATGAGGTTCAAAAAGGATATGTGTAGAGTCCTGCACCTGGGGAGGAACAACACCATGCACCAGTACAAGTTAGGGGTTGACCTGCTGGAGAGGATCTCCATAGAGAAGGACCTTGCAGTCCTGGTTGATAAGAAGTTATTCAAGGAAAATCAACGTGGCTGGTGGCCAAGATGGCCAATACTGCATTAAGAAGAGTATCACCAGCAGGGTCAAAGAAGGTTCTCTTTCCCCTCTACTCAGCCATAGTTAAATCATATCTGGAAAAGGGATCCAGTTCTGGCTCCTCAGTTCAAAGGGGATGGGGAAATACTGGAGAGAGTCCAACAGAGGCTACAAGGATGATGAAAGGTCTGGAACATCTGTGTGATAAGGAAAGGCTGAGAGACCTGGGTCTATTGAGTCTGGAGAAAAGGCTGGGAGATCTTATCAATGTCTGCAAATGTCTAAAAGATAGCTGCCAGGATGAAGCCAGACTCTTTTCAGTGATAGTAAAAGGGGCAATGGATGTAAACTCAATCACAGGAAATTATGTTTCAACATGAGAAAAAAACATATTTTACTGTGAGTGTGGCAGAGTCCTGGAGCAGGCTGCCCAGAGAGGCTGTGGAGTCTCCTTCTCTGGAGATCTTTAAAAAATTACCTGGGCTTGTTTCTTTGTGACCTGCCCTAAGTAGCCCTGCTTTGGCAGGGTGATGGGACTCGATGATCTCTGAAGGTCCCTTCCAACCTCCAGCATTCTATCAAATAGTAATTTAGTACCTAGAGAGATGGGCAGATTTTAATTCAAAGGCAAATGTTCTTTCTAAAAGAGAAATAACCATTATACGTTGCTCAGCTGAGAACTTAATGTTTGAAGATACATTCTTTGCTGCAGAAAGCTTGGGGATTGCTCAGGTAGAAGCAGTGATTCCTGAATGATGCCGTAGGCTATGAGTCAGCACCCAGAGATGTGGAGGAATCACATGAAGTGCTAAAGAGATGCACTGTGCAGTTACACAGACACACAACTCAGGGTGCTGTTGACTGCTGAAACACTCAACAGTTTTTCCCCTTGAAAAGAAAAAAAAAAAAAAAAGAAAAAAGGAAAAAAGAGCTATGTAGAAGTTCCTGTACATGACACCTCCAGAGAAGCAGGCATACAAAGATAATTCTTGTTTTCTCAAGTTTTGCATTGAATGCTTGATAGGAATACTCTAGGAAAATCAGAAGTGCAAGCAGGGACCTTGTAACTATTTCCAGATGGCTGAAGCTGTCGTTTCCCTCAGAAAGCCTGTTGTGAGCTCTTTGTGTTATTATTCCAGCAGATGTAAAGTCAACATCAAGCTAGGCGCTACACTAGAGAGCATTCAAAGGCAATTGCCCAAAGTTTCTTGGGGGTTTGGCATAAATTGTACTCTCAAAGGGATAGGAAAACTTGTTCTGCATCATAGTACAAGGAGTAGTCTGGAAATGACATCCTTATACCGACAACCTAAGCTTCAAACTTTTGGCAGTGCGTTGATGCAGGGTGGAAATCTGCTTCTTGTACTCTTAAAGAATGATAGAATGCTAGGAGTTGGTAGGGACCTCCAGAGATCATCTAATTCAACCTCCCTGTCAGAGCAAGTTCACCTAAAGCAGGTTGTCCAGGACTTTGAATGACTCCAGAGATGGAGAGTTCACCACCTCCCTGTGCAGCCTGTTACAGTGCTCTACCACCCTCAAGGAAAAGAAGTTCCTTCTTATGTTTAGATGGAATTTCTTATGTTCACATTTGTACCCATTACCTTTTGTTCTGTCACTGGACATCACTTGTCCCATCCTCTTGACGTCCAGCCTTTAAGGGTTTATAACCATTAATCATAGTTGTAGAATCATAGAATTCTAGGGCTTGGAAGGGACCTCAAGAGATCATGAAGTCCAATTCCTTTGCCAAAGCAGGCTCACCCAGGGCAGGTGACACAAGAACATATCCAGATGGGTTTTGGAGGTCTCTAGAGACAGAAAGTCCACAACCTCTCTGGGCAGCCTGCTCCAGGAAGGGCTCCAGCACACACACACTAAAGAATTTTTTCTTACATTGGGATGGAATTTCCTGTGATTGAGCTTATGTCTATTTCCCCTTGTCCTATCATTCAGTATCACTGAAAAGAGCCTGGCTCCATCCTCCTATCACCCACACTTTAAATATCTGAAGACATTGATAAGATGTCCTCTCACCCTTCTCTTCTCCAGGCCCAGGTCTCGGTTAAATTTCTTGAGGGATGCTCCATTCTTGTAGATCCTTGCTCAGTCTTCTCTTGATAAGATCCCCTCTCAGTATTCATTTTGTATTATACTAAGAGGTCTTCACTTCTCTAGGTGCCAAAGCCCCAAGTCCCTCAGTTTTTCTTCATAAGAGAGATGTTTAACTCCCTCATCATCTTTGTAGCCCTTTTCTGTACCCAACAGAGAATGCAGAGATGTATGTAGCAGCCTTGTTTGTACTGAGCATTGCACATAGTGCTACAAGGAATATTTCCATATTTTGGTTTGTTGGAGGAGATGATGAACTACAGAAAAAGGCCATTTGTGTATCAGGACTTTGAATCTACACACATGTACAGAATACTATTACTGTAGGAGGATTTAACCAGACAACATTTTCAAGCAAGCAGCAGCCATTCATTCTCGCCAGAGATCAAGACTGGTCAGGAAGGCACTCACAGTTTACTTCTAAACTTTCCAAAAGTCAGAAGAGTTGCCAGGCAGCTTTTAGTTTCCTTAAAAAACCCCGAACCAAACAAAACCCCCCGTTGTTCTTCAAAAACTCCACCTTGGCTTTGTTGTTTCAGCAGAGATCATAGAAGCACAGAATATACATGGTTGGAAGAGTCCCTCAAAATCATCCAGTCCAACCCTCAACCCTGCACTGAAGAGTCAACACTAAACCATGTCCCTAAGCATGATGCCCACAAGCTGCTTAAACACCTCCAGAGGTGGTGATTCCATCACTGACCTGGGCAGACAAGGGAGAACCCTTTCTGTGAAGAAATATTTCCTAATCTCCAGCCTGAACCTCCCCAGGTGCAACTTGAAACCATTTCCTCTGGTCCTGGCACTTGTCATCAAGGAGAATGAGCTTCCCTCTCTTCAACCTCCTTTCAGGGAGTTGTAGAGAGCGATGAAGTCTCCTCCAAGCTGAACAACCCCAGCTCTCTCAGCACCTTCTTGCAGCTCACGTGCTCCGTGCTCAGTGTTCAGATATTTTTGAAGACACATCTTTGCTTTTCTAGCTGGTCTATTTATTTTTGTTCTCCATTTCTTCCTCTTTTTTTTTTTTTTTTAACACATCTGCCTCCAACATGATAGAAATTCATAGAATCATGAATAATAGAATGATTTGTATTGGAAGAGGACTCAAAGATATCTACCTCCAACCTGCTTGCCATGGGCAGGGATCATTTCTACTTGACCAGATTGCTCAAGGCCTCATTCAGCCTCCAGAGAGGGGACATCCACGACCTTCCTGGGCAACTTATTCCAATGTCTCACCAATTGCTGTGCTCAAACTCTTCCTATCTCCTTGTCTTTCATAGTACACTCTTTTCATATTTTGACATATTTTCTTCCCTGCCATCACTCCTAAATACCTTTTCTCATCCAGTCCAACTTTTTTGACTTCTTTGCTCCCATCATGATTTTTTTTTTATGGTGCTGCTTTTAAAACTCACCATATAAATATTTCCTTTGTTTTCTGTTTCATGCCTCTATCTCCCTTTTTCTTCTTGTAAAAACACTGTCTGTTTTCTCTGGGCACTATTAGATGCCTTTTGTTGTTTTGATGCTCAATCACTTTGTTTCCTTAACACCCTAGCTCTAGAAAACAGAGGCTATGTAAAAACATACATAGTTTTGAAATAATTAAATACAACACAAGAATAACTAGAATTTTGAAGGCAAACAAAGCTGCTGAGGAGTTCAGAGAGTAGATCTTATGAGGAGAGACTGTGGGAGCTGGGGTTTTTTAGTCTGTAGAAGAGACCTCATTGCTTTCTACAGGTACCTGAAAGCAAATTGAAGTGAAATGGGGTTTGGTCTCTTCTCCCTAGTATCAAGTGGCAGAATAACAGAAACAGCCTGAAATTGTTCCAGAGGAGGGTTAGGATGAAGATGAGGTAAAAAAATCTCCCTACTTCCATCTCAAAGTTATTGCCCCTTGCCCTGCCACAAGTCCTTTTATAAAGTCTCCAGCTTTCTTGTAGGGCTCTTAAGGTACAGGAAGCATAGCAATAATCCCATAGATAATTAAACATAATGAAGTGAATGTGAGGCATAAAAAAGCTTTTTCGTTCTCTTCACAAGATTTCTGGTTTAGTGGAAGTGTCCCTGCCCATGGTGTTTAAGGTCTCTTCCGACCCAAACCATTCTATGAATCTGTGAATCTAAGACGTATATCTGTGGCTTTTGTCAGTACCATGGTCTTCAGAAAAAGGCGTCTCCATGCCAAGCCTGAATTCTTTATTTTACAGAGTCTATTTATCTCTTTATGCCTTTCATTCCAGCTACAGCTTTTTGTTACTTCTGCAGAAGCTGATCTCCCACAGCTTTTCTCTCTTTCTGCCCTCAGCATTACAGATGCCTGGCAGCATATTGATTGTTCTTTTCTTTCAAAACCTTTCTCTTTATTACTTCTCCCCTGTTATTCTCATTTTGTTCTAACTTGTCCCATGCTTGGCTATGTTTCTCACTACAGTCCTGATTCTCTTGCTCACTGGAGTCTGTAGCATGTAACCTGGGGCTCCTGCCTGAGCTTCTCTGAGAGCAGCAGCCAGCAGTAGAAACAGTAGAAACAAGACTCAAGCTTCCTCTAGATTTTCTTTCATCCTTCATGGGAATCAGGCCATGAAACGTATTTCTGCCACTGGTCCCTTCACAGATTGAGCCCACCTTCTTCTGATGGCTGGCTGAGTCTGGGCAGGTTAAAATAATTTCACATTGCAAGTACTGAAGAAAAATAACAGGGAAAAATAAGTTGTTCTTCTATTCCTCCTTCCTTTCATTTCCATTAAAAGATTTAATCTTCCTCTGCCACTGTACCCGGAACTTCTCTCCTCCGAATTGTTTCACTCATTTAACTACACAATTTGTGGGTCAAATTAGCAAATGCCAGAGTCATAGAATCATAGAATCATAGAGCAACAGAATCATAGTTCTCTGCTGTTAATAAAATAAGTGGAGAAAAGAAAATAATGAGAAGAAATAAACTTTCAAATTTCTTCTACCCTGACATATATTTACCTTGAGTCTGTCAATATCTGGGTGGTCTTGTATTTATTGGGTTTTTTAAAGTTTATAACACCATTTTCATTCTTTCTCCTCATATTTATTCCCCTCAGCCCAAGTCTGATGGAGATTCCTAGCATTTCTAGTTCCATTTCAATGGGTAGACTTTGTGGAACAAAATATTATTCAAACTCATCAGTGAGGACAGAATCTACTCTGGCACTTTTAAAAAGGCTCTTTCTCAGGGTTAAAGAAAGAGAAATATTTTGGCTGTCTTCTTTAAATTCTGCCTACTTTGCAGCCTCTGATATTTGGGAATTATCCCAAATACTGTCCACTTCTCTAAGGTGGCAGCCTGAATAGGAAGTGTCTCCTACACAAAGCAGTGTTGCTGTAGGGGAAGAAATGTTCCTTGGCATGTTGATGTGCTTTCTGCTGATGTAGTGGGGTTCTGCACTTTAGAATTGTCAATTGATATTTTTCTGTGGACTACTAACAGAAATAGGGATTAGGGAATACTGCTGACTCCACTCCAAAACAAATTTTACTACAAAGAAAACTGTATCGAGAGTTTCTTGGTATCTGCTTGGAATAGAAAGGCACTGTGAAGAAGGTGGTAGTGGATTTACTATTGGACTCACAGAAGCACAGAAACAGAATAGTAGGGGTTAGAAGGGACCTTGAAAGATCATCTAATCCACTTCTCCCACCCAGAGCAGGATGACCTAATATCTGAAGGGAGGGTGTCAAGAAGAAGGCTCTTTTCAGTGGTGTTCTGTGATAGGACTAGAGGCAATGGATACAAACTGGAACACAGGAAGTTGCACCTCAACATGAGGAGAAACTTCTTTACTGTGAGGGTGGCAGAGTCCTAGAGCAGGCTGCCCAATGATGTGTAATCTCTGGATACTTTCAAGACCTATCTGGATATGATCCTGTGTGACCTGTACTAGGTGACCCTGCTTTGGTAGGGGAGTTGGACTGAATGATCTCTAGCGGTCGCTTTCAACCCCCTACCATTCTCTGGTTCCCTAATTCTGATTCTGAATTCTTTACCTTTCTCTGTATTTCATTCAAAAAATATTGATTAAAAATTAAGCACAGCTTCTGCATCCAAGGATGTCTTCTTTTATTAAATATTAGCTTTAAATGTATAATCTAATTCTAACACAAAATTACATATTTGAATGTACTTCCATGTCTGTTCTGCAATGATATCAGATCTCAGCCCACAGTATCATCAGCTCTCTAGCTGTGCCCATTTGTCTTAACTCTAACCCTTCTCCTACAAAAGTTGTGTTATCTTTGCTCATGCTGTAACAGAGATCTGCCCAATGACACCTCCATGACTTGCATCTTGAAATGCAGGTGCATGTCTTCTCTTCTCTGTCCAGACTGCCTGCCCATTGCTCAGCCATTCTAGGAACTCTATCACTGGATTAAAAAATCGACCCCCTCTGTTTTTCGTGATTAAATTTGGAGTGTTTGACTTCAGATCTGGAGATAAATTCCAAGAAGCATTCCTTTATCCAGGTTAAAGTGGAGAAGAACTGTAGGTTCCCACTAATTCCGACACTTAAAGCTTTCACTGGATCTCCAGACAGACTGTGCCACAATCCAGAGCCTCTGCCACAAGCAGAGAAGTGGATTTTCAAAACATTTCTATGGCATTTCATAGATTCATAGAATGGTTTGGGTTGGAAAGGACCTTAAAAATCATCTAGTTTCAACCCTCCTGCCATGGGCAGGGACACATTCCATTAGACCAAGTTGCTCAAGGACCAAACCCAGCCTTGAACATCTCCAGGGAGAGGGCATCCACAAGCTCTCTAGGCAACCTGTTCCAGTGTCTCACCGCCCTCACTAGAAAGAATTTCTTCCTAATCTCCAGTCTCAATCTCCCATCTTCCAGCTGAAAGCCATTGCCCCTCAACCTGTCACTACAAGCCCTTGTCAAAAGTTCCACCGCAGCTCTCCTGTAGCCCCCTTCAGGTACTGGAAGGCTTCTCTGAGGTCTCCCTGGAGCCCCTTCCCTTCTCCAGGCTCAACAGCCCCAACTCTCTCAGTCTGTCACCATAGCAGAAGTTCTCCAGCTCTCGGGTCATCTTCCTGGCCTCCTCTTGATCTGCTCCATCAGCTCCATTTCCTTCATATGTTGAAGTCCCCAGAACTGGAGGCAGTGCTGCAGGTAGGGTTTCATGGGAGCACAGCAGAGGGGCTGAATCTCCTCCTAGTCCTGCTGCTCTCACTGCTTTGGATTTACCCCAGAATATGACTGCCTTTTAGGCTCAGATTTCAGTTTCAAACAGCAAGCTGCCATTGGTATTGCTGGGACTGCCAAATCTTATTTTAGCTTTACTTTCCACATGGCTTTTTCAGGAGCATTTGTTTTTTTGTTGGTTTATTTTTTTTTTTCTTTGCTAAATAGTAACATACTTGATTCTGTGTTGCTCACAAGTCAGGGAAAGTATTTTGTGTTCTGGTTTTTAAATATATTGTTATTTTGAGATTTGTAATACAAATTCCAATTTGGTTTGCTGGTTCCAAATAACAGAATCACAGAATGCCAGGTTGGAAGTGATCCCAAGGATCATCTGGTCCAACATTTCTAGGTAATAGAAGAGTTGAAACAAGCTGAGTCTTGAAACTGCCCAGTGCAGGGAACTCCACTGCTTCCCTTGGAAGATGATTCCAATGTCCAACTGTTCTCATGGGGATTTAATCTGGAGTCCCATGGGAATCTCCCCAGTAAGAATTTGTTCCCATCATCCCTTGTCTTTTCCATGGGGCTCCTTGTAAAAAGGAAATCTCCATCTTCCTGGCAGCCACCCTTTATGTCTTGGTGCATGGTAATAAGGCCTCCCTCAAGCTTTTTCTTTTCTTCTGACTGAACAAACCTAGTACTTTCAGCCTTTCCACTCATGCCAGACCTCTGATCACTGCCATGGTCCTCTCATTTTCTCCAAGGAGGAATAAGCTGCCTTTATTCTTCTGGAAAACTGTTCAATTTGGATGTGGTGAAAATTTAGTATAGAAAAATAATGGCTATTTATAAAGTACTCATAAGAATTGAACAAACCTACTTCTGTATCAATAGTAATAAAATGAAGTATCTTTAATCTTAAGCACATCTGTTGAGCTTCTTATATATATATATATATATATATATAATTTTTTTTTTTCCCCAGCAGTGGGGATGTTGAGGCATTTTTGAGGAACTGTTTTCTTCCTTCCTAGTTTAGAAAACATCCTTCAGATAGGAGGAATTGTTCACAAATTATGCACTCATGTAACAGTTATATCATCCAGGCTTCCTAGGAATGTATCCTGTCACGTGAAATTACCCACCAAGTAAAGGGCAACCTCCCAGGGAGGTTGTGGATTTCTCCTCCTTGGAAGCATTCAAGGCTATGTTGGATGAGCCCTTGAGCAAGCTGGTCTAGTGGAAGGGGTCCCTGTCCACAAAGGTGAGGTTGGAATTAAATGGTCTTTAAGGTCCGTTCCAAACCAAACTGGTTTATGAGTCTATGATTTTCTCAGGGCAGGAGATAGTGAAGAGATAAATGAATACTAATTGAAACTACTGCAGCAGCAGGCCTCTCTCTAGGGATTTTTGACACCATGACTGAGGGTAAAAGCAAAACTGCTTTGAAGGAAAGATTTGCAGCCAGCCTCTAAACACCACAGGCATTGTTTCAGCCATTTCTGAGGCACAGAGCATTTTATCTTGTCAATAATGAAATATTTGCAAGCCATTTAGATCTCCTGTGCAAAGCTGTCTTCTGATTTAGCCAACTCTCTTCAGATTTCCTTGGACAAATGCACCAAGCATGGATCAAACACACCAAATGGTGGCTTTCCAACATCGAGCTTTTGAATCACAAGCATTTAAATCTCACTTCTGCTGGCCTCTGTAGCAAGCTGTCATTGTAAAGATAAAGATTTTCACAGCATGTGCATGTTTCTAAGATTCATTTGTTCTTTGTAGAAGGCAGGATTCTGCTGGTCAATGTGGAGAGAAGAGAGGAGCCGGACAATGAATATCTTTTGAGGAGTAAGGGGAAGGAAAAGTGTCTTGGGAGAGGAAGTGCAATAGCATGGGTTTCTCACAGTACTTCCTGGCACCTAAGTTTTCCGTCTTTGCTCACTGATATCTGACTAAAGTGATGCCATGGCTGCAGAGGAAGAGTGGATGCGTGGGCAGCTGGGAAAGAGCAGACGGCACGGCCAGTAGAAGGCAGTGGTGGAAATCTTGTACATCCTGTTCCCACCCTGTCTGATAACTGAGTGCCAAGCATGTGTGTTAACACTGCCGAGTTAATTATCTCTTGGCACTAAGATGGCAGCAATTTCCAACCTTAAGATAGACTGGGTGGGTTTACTACAGCCACGTAATTCCTATCAACCAAAAGAAAATCCAAATGTCCAGGTAAATCAGGAGTGCAGGGAAAATTAGATCCCAACAGGGCTGAGTGAAGGGCTGGGCTCCTCTAAAGGCACATTTGGAAATGTATATATCACTTGGATATATTCAGCTCAAATATGGATCAACAGAAAGTGAAACACATTGAAAGTTACTCATGAAGAATTCACTTCTGTGGAGAAAACTTAAAAAAATAAATACCTGTCCTTGTTTCCCTTCCAAAGTACTCCAATAACCTGAGACAAGCATTCTCACTCATGGAAAACTGGGAGATGACTCTGATGGTAGCCTCAGCCACAGCACAGTACTGTCTGCTAAATTGTTGGCAAAAACAGTCACAGAATCACAGAATGCCAGGTTGGAAGTTATGCCAAAGAACATCTGGTCCAAACTTTCTAGGTAATAGTAGACTTGAAATGAGCTGGCCCAGCACTTTGTCAAGCTGAGTCTGAAAACTTTCCAATAGGGAGGAATCCATGGCTTACCTCGAAAGATGATTCCAATGTCCAGCTGTTCCCATGGGGAAACATTTTCTTCTGGAGTCCAATGGAAATCTCCCCATCAAGAGTTTGTCCCCATCACCTCTCCTCTTTTCTGTGGGACCCTTGTAAAAAAGGGAGTCTCTATCCTTAGTAGCCACCCTTTATGTCCTGGTGCATGGTGATAAGGTCTTCCCTCAGCCTTCTCTTCTCCAGGCTGAACAAACTCAGCTCTCTCAGCCTCTCCTCACGCAGTAGGGCTGTCAGGCCTCTGATCATTCTCCCAGCCCTTCTCTGTCCAGAAAGCAGAATGTTTGTGTATGGTTCTTCAGGAAGGCATAAGCTAGGATTAAATCTGGAATATTACCTCATCTTAACACAGCCCTCTCCTGAAAGAGCAAGGAATCCAGGGAGAAAAATCTTCTCTTTCTGGCAGCATGTTAGTTGGGCAACTCTTTTGGAAGCACACGTTAAACATGGGGAACCTTCTAGCTGTAAGAGTTTCACACCAGATTTTATGGATTTTAGTCCAAAGCTAACAGCTTTTGATGATTCTCCTCCTCCACTCTGTTCTCCTTTGGCAGCCTCTGCAGTAGTCATATGGAAGAAGGGATGGTATTTCAAAATGTTATGGTTAGCTTCTACAACCCTATTGACCATCTTCTGAGGGAATGTAACAGCAAGAGTACATATGGCTGTGTCTAGGGGGCTTTTCTGAATTCAGAATTTGCCTTGAGTTATATGGTAAAGCGTAGAAGAATGAGACCTTAAACCAACTGAACACAGGACTTTTGGGCTGACCAATAAAGTCTTTTTTCTTGAGCTGCAGTTCTGACAAGAGAAGGTAATTAAAGAGGAGAATAAAAGATAATATAGAAATTATTAAAAATACCATATTATATGTTAGTAGCTCAACCTCCCTTCAAAAGCTATGTTCAGTTCTAGGTACTTGATCCAAAGAAGGATCATGAATCATAGAATCATTGCAAAAGACCTAGAAGATCATTAGTCCAACCTTCTACTCAACACCCTCATGACCTGGGCTGCATCATAAGAAAGGTGGCCAGCAGGTCATCATGAGTGGCTCTGCCCCTCTGCCCCTCTGCCCCTCTGCTCTGAGGCACTCAATAAATAGAGACATCAATCTGATGCAGTAGGTTCAGAGAAGGGCTGCCAAGTTGATTACAGGGCTACAGAACTTACCCTGTGCAGATAGGCTGAAAGAATTGAGGTTGCTCAGACTGTAGAAGAACAGCTTATGGGGAAACCTTAGAGATCCATTTCAGTATCTGAAGAAGACCTACAGGAAGGCTGGGGAGGGATTGTTTAAAAGGATCTGTGGTGCTAGGATGAGGGGCAATGGTTTGAAGCTGGAGCAGGGGAGATTTAAGTTGGACATTGAGACAGCACCCTGTCAAGCTGAATCTGCAAAACTGTGCAGTGGAAGGGACTCCACTGCTTCCCTTGGGAGATGATTCTAACATCCAACCGAGGAAAACATTTTCTTCTGGTGTCCCATGGGAACCTGTCCCCATCAACCCTTGTATTTTCCATGGGACTCCTTGTAAAAATGGAGTCTCCATCCTCCTGGTAGCCACCCTTTATGTATTTCATGTATTTTTCTCACATGCAGCCTTCTCTGGACACCTTCCAGCCTGTCCACATCTCTTTTGTGCAGAGGGGACAAAAACTTCACACAGTGCTCCAGATGTGGGTTCTGAGTAGAGTGGGACAATGACTTCTTATGTTCTTTACCTCTGCTGGAAGAGACTTTTAAGATCATCAAGTTCAGCCATTAACCCACCACTGCCAGGTCACCACCAAACCATGTCCCTCAGCACCACATCTACACAGCTTTGAAATCCCTCCAGAGAAGGGATCTCCACTACTTCCATGGGCAAGCCTGTTCAAGGGCTTGACAACCCTTTTTTAGGAAAAAAAATGTTCTAAATATGTTTCCATTAAGTTATTTGACTGTTCTCTTGTCACTATTCCTGTCTGTGGCAACCATTTTGTTTGCTGACCGTTACCATCTTCACAAAAGTGCTCTCCAATCACAGAATTGTAGAATGGCCCAGATTGGAAGGGTCCTCAAAGCTCATCTACTCCAACACTCCTGTCATGGGCAGGCACACCTCTCAACTAGGGTCCGCTGCTCAAGGCCTCATCTAAACTGGCTTTGAACACCACCATGGAGGAGGCATCCACAGTCATAATATTTTCAAGAGATGGTTTGCTTTTTTATTGACCTTAAAAAGTAGGACCTGCAAAAGAGGTAGAAATTCTGTCAAAACAAGGATTGAGGTAAAAACAGAGGATGAAGGTGGTTTTAAAAGCCTTATTTGGATGTAAGGTGTAGTAAATATGACTCTTAATCTCTACAACATTCTGACCCAGGATTTCTAGCATGCAAGGTTGGGCAATCTCCAGAAGTCCCTTCCAAGCTAACATTTCACATGGTCCTGTGTTTCATCATGTCATGCAGCTATTGCATGGGCATTAGAGCAGAGTCTGTTTGCTACCATGCTAAGATTAGAAGTGTTTCTTTTGCACAATGTCTTTACATTTCACCCAGCTTATCACATTCCAAATTCCTCCTCAACTAAACCCTACTCATGAATTCTAAGAGTCTTCCCAGGGATTTCAGCAGCAGTATCCCACTGCTGTAAATGATGTGAATGAGCTCCAGTTGAGCATAGATTTTCCTCTACCCTACTTTCAACATCTCTGAAGAATAAATGATATCAATGCATTTTTAAGAGCTCAGGCTTAGTATCAAATTTGGTAAGTTAGAAGCACTCAGCATATTTCAATAATAATGACACAATTCTGCTGCTCCTGGCACTGCTGCAATAGATCAACTGACCTGACAGATGTACAATATTAGCACAGAATCAACGAATTCTTTTGGTTGAAAAAGACCTCCAAGACATCGAGTCCATCATGAAGTCAACACCACCATGGCCATTGGACCGTGTCCCAAAGTGCCATGTTTCTTGAACACCTACAGGGGTGATGAGTCCACTACCTCCCTAGGTAGCCTGTTCCAATTCCTGACTACTCTTGCAGCAAAGAATTTTTTCCTCATCTCCAACATAAACCTCCCCTGGCACAATTTCAGGCCATTTCCTCTATCACCTGATACTAGGGAGAAGAGACCAACCCCCACCTCACCTCAACCTCCTTTCAAGGAGTTGTAGAAAGCAATGAGGTCTCCCCTCAGTCTCCTCTTCTCCACACTCTAAACAACCCCAGTTTGTCGGCTGCTCCTCACCAAACCTGTTCTCTTATTGTTCTTCTTTGGGCATGCTCCAGCAACTCAGTATCTTTATGAGACAATTAGAAGAGAACAACTATAAGACAGAACTAGAAAAAATAAAAATGTTACCAACATTAGTTACTGATGACTGCATTTCACTGCAGATATATGTAAAAGAACAGATTCCTCAGCTACTTTTGCACAACTGTTACAATTTTTTTAAAAATACACTTTCTGGTCCCATCAAATCACAAAATCATTAAGTTTGGAAGAGATCTACAAGATCATCAAGTTCAGTCTTCTACCCAACACCTTCATGACAACTGGACCACTAGACCATGTCCCCAGGTGCCGCATCTACTCGTTTTTTTAACCCCTCCAGGTGACTCCCTGGACAGCCTGTCCTGCAGCAGTGATGAAGCATTTTATTTATTCTAGCAAGGCCTTAAGTTTGTGGCTGCTGCATGTAGTCAGAAACATTTTGGTTTGGTTTTCTCTTTCTTTTGAGAATGCTCAGTGTCAGGAGCAAGTGACTGATTTGATTTGAGTTCACTTTTCTTTACCAGGTTGTGCAATGTAACCACAGGATGACTGAGGGAAGCATGACTAGCTTTGGCTGACTCAGAAAATGACCATGCCAAGCGGATTTCATCACTTGCTGCTAGGAGAAAGTGAACCTTCAAAAATATACCTGCAGTTTTCAGTTGGGTCTGTATTTACATAGTCAGATTTCTGCCTGTAAGTCAGTTGCATAAAGTTGTTTAACTTCCCATCTCCTGCAATCATTCAGGAGGCATCCACAGAGAGCAGTTCTGGTTTGTTGTTGGATTTTGCTGAAAATACCAAGTCTTCTGTTGCTGAATTCCAGGGGTTAAGGAAGAATTGCATTTACAATGAACAAACGACACAGATCTCCCATCCTTTGTCTATGTAAAACATACTAACTGGTCACCTTAGGGGATTCCTTCTGGTCTGGGGGATGAGATGAGCAACAAGCCTCCTCCATTTGACCGTTTATAACTTTAGCTCAGTCTCCGATGAAACTTCCGAGTTCATCTCTGAATTCCACAGTTGCAGTCTTTTCCCTTGCAATGCTCTATTGAGCACCTCTGACTCTGTCAATGGTTTTCTGGTTGTTTTTTTTTCTGGCATGTGCCCTGTTCCTTTTCCCCGGCTGCAGTCTACTTCAGTCAACCGAGCGAAGTGTAGGGTTCTTCTGCCACCATTAGGGTGGGAGCCGAACTGCAGCAGCTCCAGAGCAATGCTGGAGGGGCCTTTACAAAGGCACAGCAGCAATTGAAGAAGCACTTTCGTGGAGCTGAAGAACTTTCAGATTTATGGAGCAAAAATAAGAGAGGCTACTGCACCTCGCTCTTGTCCTGCACCCCAGAATCAGAGTAAAGGGGCATCAGTAGAGGTAAAATAGCAATGATTACAGTGAGAGAAAATGTAGAAACTTAGACGCTCCCCTACTGTGTGTTGCTCTTCTCTGGAACCAGTAAGTGGCATGAGAACAAATCATTCCCAAGAGACTTTCCTGTAACTAGAGACATTGTATAGATAAGTTAGATCATAGAATCACAGAATTATTTTAGTGGGAAAAGACCTTTCTGTCCTTTGAGTTCAACAATTCTGTAACTCTACCAAGGCTGGTGCTATGCTATCATCCTTAGCACCACATCTCTGCCTCTCTGAAACATTCCAGGAATGGGGATTCAATCACCTCCCTGGGCAGCCTGTTCTAGTCTTTGAAGATTCAGCTTGACAGGATGCTAGACTAGCTCATTTCAACCTTCTAACCTGGCATTCTGGCATTTCAAACAGATAGACCCATAGGAATTCAAGTCAAGAAAGATGTTAAATTCTTCTTAGACCTAGAAAAATAATTTGTATATGTGCTTCTGTTTCTCAGGCTGTGGCATCTTCTTCAGTAGTAGGAGCTGTCATGCAGATCAAATGGCTCAATGACCTCAGTTTGTCTCCTTTCCCACAATAAAGCCAATGTCAGATAAAAGGCACCTTCCACAGTGCTTGCCAAAGAACACTGAGTCTGCCGGATTCCCTAAGCAGAGAATCACAGAATCCTAGAATCGAAGGGGTTGGAAGGGACCTCTGGAGATCACCCAATCCAAACTCCTTGCCAGAGGAGGATCACCTAAAGCAGGTCATGCAGAAACATATGCAGACAGGTCTTGAAAGTCTCCAGAGAAGGCGACTCCATGACTGCTCTGGGCAGGATCCATCAGCTTTACAGCAAAGAACTTTCTCCTCATGTTAAGGTAGAACTTCTTGGGTTCCAGTTTGTATCCATTGCCTCTTCTCTGATGAGAGAACGTGATTGAAAAGAGCTCGGCCCCTTCGTCTTGACACTCACCTTTCAGATATCTATAAACATTGATCAGATCCCATCTCAGCCTTCTCTTCTCTAGGCTAGACAGCCTCAGGCCTCTCAGCCTTTCCTCATCAGACAAGTGTTCCATTCTCTTCACCATTCTTGCAGCCTCTGTTGGACACTCTCCAGTATATCCCTGTCCCTTTAGAACTGAAGGTCAGAACTGCACACAATACTTCAGATGTGATCTCAGGAGGACGGAAGAGACTCACTCTTGATCTGCTGTCCACACTCTTCTTAATGCACACCAGGATACCATTGACCTTCTTGACTACAAGGGCTCATTTCTGTGCCATGGATAACATCTTGCTCACCAAGAACAAAGCAAAGGTGTTGAAAATGTGGTTATTCAAGGATCCAACAGCCCCACACACTGCAGTTCCATCTAGGGTTGTCTAGTGCCCTCCTTGTTTGTGCACTTAGCACCTTGCAAGAATGCATCACACCTTGAACTGGTGTGATGGCTCCTCAGTTTGATCACTGACAATGAGTAAACTTCAGTTCCAAACTCTTGCACTACCAGATGAAGCTGGCAGTCTCCTGGAAGCCACCTCTGATAAACAGCCATGCCACTTCAGTCACCCTAACTTATTCAACAGCTTTGGCTTTTAAGATGACAAAAGTTGCAGGTCTTTCCTTTATTGGTGTTATTCTTCATCCTAAAGACTGTCAGCTGGAGGGAAATTACCACAATCAGCCAACCTAGAACTGCATTTGAGACTGTGAGGGCTGACATTTGTTCCCGCTGAGCACCAGGACAGTGTAGACTGATTCATGGAAGAGACAAATGTCATTCTTCACGAAGAGCTTCCTGCTTCTGTTCAGATGCCTTTGCCATCCCTCATTTTCAATCGGGTTATTAGCAAAGGCAGAGCTAAGAGCACACCCACCACGTACAGCCTGTACTTCTAATTTCCCGAACACAAGGTGTTTGGTCCTATTTAACAGCATCCTTGCAGTGAAACAGGCAATTGAAAGCACCAATTTCATGTCCTAGGATACAGAGCCTCAAAAGGCTGTGCCATAATCCAAACAACAGATCACAAAAAGGAACTTTATGGATACAAAGGGCTAGAAAAATCACCAGAAAAAAAATCATGGAACAGAATAATTTCAGTTGGAACAGCCCTCTGAGATCATTGGTTCCAAACATTATCTAACTTGACCAAGGCTGGTTCTAAACCATGTCCCTCAGCACCACACCTCTGCCTCTTTGAAACACCTCCAGGGATGGGGAATCAACCACCTCCCTGGGCAACCTGTGCCAGCCTTTGAGAATCTTTTCAGTAAAAAAAAGTTTCTTCTAAGATCAAACCTAAATTTCCTCTGCTGCAACTTGAGGCCATTTCTTCTCCTATCACTTATTTCTAGTGAAAAGAGACCAATCCCTACCTCACTCCAACCTCCTTTCAGAGTTGCAGAGGGTGAGAAGGTCTCCCTTCAGCCTCTTCTACAGACAGAACAACCCCAGATCCCTCAGCTGCTTCTCACTCCATCTCCACGTTCTTTGCTTTCCTTTTTTGCAATTTGAGGATGAGCTGCTTTAGGATTTTTGGCTAAAAAGTGTGAAACAATGGCATAGTATTTGTACCACATCTGTCTTGTCTCAATAATATCTAGTATGTCTACAGAAGACCAGGCATTATCAAGGCTCTGGGAAATCAAAGCATGGCAAAATATCAGGCCCCTGAGAGGAGATTTCAGAGGTGAGTAGGTGTATCTTCTTATTGGCTACATAAAAAATCAGACAGAAAAGTCCACAAAATGAAGGCAGAACCACAAAGAACTCCCTGGTATCTCTGGAGCCATTTATCCTGACAGCTGTATGCCTACTTCAGGCTCTAAGCCAGGAGGTGTTGGAAGCCAGGTTGGATGGGCCCTTGAGCAACCAGATGTCTTGCCCGTGGCAAAGGGTTGGAACTAGATGATGTTTAGTGCCCCTTACAATCCAAAGCTTTCTGTGATTCTATGAAACTATCTACTTCAAAATCATCATCTCTTCCTTCCTAGGCCCTGCAGCATTTTGCCTGAGTCGGTGTTCCTCAAACTGAAGTTTTTGCTAATGTTCAAGTGAAATTCCTATTTTGTCACTGCTGGATGAAAATCTCTGTCTCATCCCTGTGAACAAAGGACACTTTATTTTCTGGCTAGTATAAGTATTTTGAAGACACTTACCATGACTCAATTTTCTACACAATGTACTTTAGTACCTCATTTCATTCAGGATCCTGGGGGGATGTGGGGTTGTACATCTCCTGTTATCATAGAATCACAGAATGTTTCAGGTTGGAAGGGACATTAAACATCATCTTGTTCCTGCCCCCTGCCATGGGCAAGGACACTTCCTACTAGAATAATTTGCTCAAGGCCTTATCCATCCTAGTGTTCAATACCCCCAGGGAAGCAGTAGTCACAGCCTCCCTGGACAAGCTGTGCCAGTGTCTCACCACCCTCACAGAAAATAATTTCTTCCTAATCTCTGCTCTAAATCTTCCCTCTTCCAGCTCAAAGCTATTGCCCCTCATCCTATCACTACAAGCCCTTATAAAATGGCCCTTCCCAGCCTTCCTGGAAATCCACTTCAGATATTGAAATGCAACTATGAGGTCTCCCTGGAGTCCTTCTCCTCTCCAGGCTGAATAGCCCCAACTCTCTCAGCCTGTCTCCATAAAGGAGGTTCTCCAGCCCTCTGATCATCTTCATAGCCTGCTCTAGACCTGCTCCAAAAGTTTGATGCCCTTCTGTTTGGGCCATCAGAACTGGACACAGAAAGAGGTAAGCTAGAAAATACCATCAAATGACACAGTTCAGAGGTTAAAGAAAAGAAGTATCAAAAAGCCCTCAAACCCCAGACATTTATGTCTACAGCATCCTGTACCATTTTGGAAAAGTGAAGCCTAAAACTAGAGCAACATTTAAGCCATGCCCTTGCTTCTACCAAGAAGAATGGAAGATTTACTGAGTGTGCTTTCCATATGACAACCCTTCCTGGAAATATCAGATGTCTCCTGCCAATAGGAGAGCCTTCCAACAGGATGAATTACCTGTTGCCCTGGCTCATGAAAGAGCTATGATATCAGCATGCACTAGACTTCCACATACCTACAAGGAGGCTGAAAATGTGTGGGAAGTTGAGTAAAAGTTGCTTCTAAAACAGCACAAATCTCTCATTCCTCAGAAAGTGGGAAGGAGTGTTGATCTCCTGGCGGGTAGGAAGATGCTGCAGAGGGACCTGAACAGGCTGGCTCAGTGGGCTGATGCCAATGGTATGAGATTCAACAGGACCAAGAGCAGGGTCCCACACTTTGGCTGCAATAACCCCAGACAGCACTGCAGACTGCAGGATGTGTGGCTGGAGAGCAGCCTGGCAGAGAGAGCCCTGGGAGCGCTGGCTGCCAGCTGGCTGGACATGAGCCAGTGTCAATGGCCTCTTGGCCTGTATCAGCAATAGTGTGGCCAGCAGGACTTCGGATGTAATCCTGCCCCTGCAGTCAGCACTGCTGAGGCCTCACCTGGAGCACTGTGCAGCTCTGGGCCCCTCACTGCAAAAAAGATCCAGAGGATCCAGAGGAGAGCAATGAGAATGGGGAAGGGGCTGGAGGGAAAGTCTTGTGAGGAGAGGCTGAGGGAGCTGGGGGATTCAGCCTGGAGAAGAGGAGATTCAGAGGGGACCTCATCACTCTCTTCAATTACCTAAAAGGAAGCTGCAGTCAGGTGGGGTTCAGGCTCTACTCCTAGGCAACTTGCAAGAGGACAAGAGGCATGGTCTAAGCTGCACCAGGAGAGGTTTAGGTTGGCTATTAGGAAGCAGCTCCTCACAGAAAGATTATGCACTGGGATGGACTGTCCAAGGAGGTGGTGGAGTCACCATCATTAGTGGTCTTTAAGAAAAGATTGGGCGAGCTACTCGGTGGCATGATTTAGCTGACATTGTTGGGTCATAGGGTGGACTTGGTGATCTCAGAGGTCTTTTCCAGCCTCAATGATTCTGGTTTTCTATGATGAAGAGACAGTGCTTAGGAGGTTCATTCTAGAAACCCCTGATCAAATATAAAACACCAAGCGAGTCATGATGGCTACCTCTGATCTCTCTAATCACTATGTTTCCCAGAAGCAAGAAGGAAGCTCCTGTTCCTGAGGTAGGAAACCCCATCATATGTCTTACGAGCTGGGGAGAGTTATCTTTAATCCCTCTGAAAATCTTAGGATCACTTTGGTTAGAAAAGATGCTTAAGATCATCAAGCCCAGCTCCTCTGAGCCTGCCCTCTGTGAGGGTACCTCATTTTTCTATCTTTCACTGAGATAGAGAACATCTCCTTAAAGCAGACCAGAATCAGTCCTTCAAGCTTTCTGTCATTCCTGTTTGATTGTTTTCATTGGAATGGGCCCATGCTTGCTCCTATGGGTCTCATGCAGTCTCACAGGGCTTGGTACAAGATAGGTTAGTTAAACTCATTTTATTGAAGACTATAAATCCAGAGAAATGCTTACAAGTGTCCACAGAGGGAAAAGGAAAGGAACTATTAGTTCAGACTTGTGGAATGTAGCTTTTGTCATACTGACTTTTTTCAGGGAATTTAAGTCTCTTGGATTTTCCAGGCAATAGCAGAAGGAAAATGAGCTGGCCCAACACCCTGTTAAGTTCAGTCTTAAAACTGTCCAGTGTAGAGGACTGTGATGAGTTAGGACCTTCCCCTCCATGCACACTACTGACATTTACCAGGCCAGCTCAGAAAGCTTGGAAGTAAGACAAAACTTTATTTACAGCACAGCAAAATTTACAAGCATATATACACAACATATTTACAAATATTTACAATTATAGGCAAATTAAAAATAGCACAGAAATCCGAACTCCTTCCTGGACAATGAAACTTCCCAGAAGGGGATCAAAGCTACCCTCTCTTTCTCCTTCTACTTTTCCAGACAGACAAACAAAACAACCAGCAAATCTTACTTTGTTTTCTCTTAGCAGAGATTGGTGGAAAGGTAGAGTGGAGTGAAGAGGAAGTGAATAGGTTCAGCAACACAGATCACAGTGGGCCAAATCGTTGACATTTCAGCTTTTTATACCTCTCAGCAAACCAATGAATGATATAATGATCTAATTTCTCTTACTAAAATATTCCAATTAGAATCATAGAATGGTTTAGAATGGTTGGAAGAGACCTCAAAGATCATTCAGTTCCAACCCCCTGCCATAGGCAGGGACACCTCCCACTAGAATAAGTTGCTCAAGGCCTCATCCAGCCTGGCCTTGAACACATCCAGGGAGGGAGCAGACACAACCTCCCTGGGCAACCCATTCCAGTGTCTCACCACCCTCACTGTAAAGAACTTCCTCCTAAAATCCCATTTAAATCTCCCCTCTGCCAGTTTGAACCCATTCCCCCTCCTCCTGTCATTACAAGACCTTGTGAATAGTCCCTCCCCAGCCCTCCTGTAGGCCCCCTTCTGGAAGGCTGCTATAAGGTATCCCCAAAGCCTTCTCTTCTCCAGGCTGAAGAGCCCCAACTCTCTCAGCCTGTCCTCATAGCAGAGGTTCTCCATCCGTCTGATCATCTTCATAGCCCTCCTCTGGACTGTCTCCAGCAGTTCCATGTCCTTCTTGTGCTGGGGGCTCCAGAACTGCACACAGTACTCCAGGTGAGGTCTGAGGAGAGCAGAGTAAAGGGGGAGAATCCCCTCCCTTGCCCTGCTGCCCACACTGCTCTTGATGCAGCCCAGGACGCAGTTGCTGTCTGGGCTGCACTTGCACACTGTTGGCTCATGTTGAGCTTTTCATCACCCCAGACCCCCAGGTCCTTTTCCTCAGGGCTGCTCTCAGCCATTCCCCACCCAGCCTGGAGCTGTACTTAAGATTGCATCAACCCAGGTGCAGGACCTTGCACTTACCTTCTGAAGGGCTCCCATGTTCTCCCTAGTCCTCCTTTTCTCACTGATATACCTGAAGAAATTCTTGTTCCCCTTAATGTCCCTAGCCAGATTCAACTCCAGATGTGCTTTAGCTTTCCTAACTTGATCTCTGCTGCCACAAACAATGTCTTTGTATTGGTCCCAGGTTACCTGTCCTTGCTTCCACTCTCTGTAGGCTTTCTTCTTGCATTTAAGAGTGTCCAGGAGCTCTCCATCCATCCATGCAGGTCTCCTTGCATTCTTACCTGTTTTCCTCTTTTTTGTGATGCATTGTTCCTGGGCCTGAAAGAGGTGATCCCTGAACAATGTCCAGCTTTCCTGGGCCTCCCTCCCTTCCAGAGTTTTTTCCCATGGCATCCTGCTGAGATTGAATCCTGAAGAGACTGAAGTCTGCTCTTCTGAAATCCAGAGCAGTGAGTTTACTGTGTACCCTCTTTGATGCTTTGTTGATCTTAAACTCTAGACTACCCTTCAGCTTCACTTCACTCACCAGGCCCTCCTTTTTGGTGAGGACTAGGTCCAGCACAGAACCTTTTCTTGTGGATTTCTCTACCACTTGAAACAGGAAGTTAACATCAATACATTCCAGGAACCTCTTAGGTTGCTGTTGCTGTGCTGTGTTGTCCTTCCAACAGACGTCAGGGTGGTTGAAGTCCCCTATGAAGACCAGGGCCTGTAAGCATGAAGCTTCTCCTATTTGTTTGTAAAGGGCCTCATCTGCTTCACCTTCCTGATCAGGAGGTCTGTAGCAGACTCTTACTATGATGTCCCCTTCCCTTGCCTTCCCTTCAACCTTTACCCATATGCTCTCTGTTTTGGTGTTGGACATCCTCATGTTGAGCTCCATAGATTCCAGTTTATCATTGATGTAGAGGGCTACACCCCCTCCTCTTCTCCCCCGCCTGTCCCTCTTGAAGAGTCTATATCCATCTATCCCTACACTCCAATCATGAGATACATCCCACCATGTTCTCATCTTCCTATTCAGGCTGGCTTCCCTCCACAGATTGATCTCCCGGGACACCTAGGGTAGTGTGCTGTGAAAACAACAATTGCAAGCCATATTGGATTCCTCTATTGGCAGCATGACATTTTAAGTGAGAAAAATGCTACCTCTAGGATAGGTGAATGAACCCTCAGACTTGCCCTACATAAGGTCAGACTGATGTTAACAGGCCCCTTGGAACAAACCTTATTGTGCAGAAGAGGAGAATCTCCTCCAAGGACAGTGGCATTTTATATGCCAGCCTGAATTTAGGCAAGAGGATTTACCCAGGTTACAGACAAGAGAAGATCTTGTCTAGTTGTCTTCATTAAGCACTAACATTTGCTGTTGTTACTCCTTTGGAATTTTAAGTCACAAAGATCTGAATCTTATGGGATGCGTAAGAGTGCTAAAAAATTGACTTATATACTTTGGGGTATGACCTGTGCAGTAGTTTTATACCTTTATCCATCTGGGAACAACCAACCTACAGAGCATCTGAAGAATTGAAGCTTGCAATCATGATGGTGTGAAATGAGATTGCTTAGCCCATGTGAAAATTAATACAGTTGGAAACAGAAACAGGTTTGAGATAATTTGTAAAAACCTCTGGTTGTCAAGCAGCTAAATAAAGAAAAAGCAACCATGTGCTGGGCTGCATCAAGAGCAGTGTGGCCAGCAGGGCAAGAGAGGGGATTCTTCCCCTTTGCTCTCCTCATACCCCACCTGGAGTACTGTGTACACTTCTGGAGCCTCAACACAAAAAGAATATGGAACCACTGGAGTGAGTCCAGAGGAGGGCCACAAAGATGCTCAGAGGGCTGGAGCACCTCTGCTATAAGGACAGGCTAAGAGATTTTGGACTCTTCAGCCTGGAGAAGAGAAGGCTTCAAGGAGACCTTATAGCAGCCTTCCAGTATCTGAAGGGAGCCTACAGGAGGGCCAGGGAGGGACTGTTCACAAGGTCTTGTAATGATTTATATAGTGCCCTGACCTGGCTTAACACATTCAGGATTCCACCTGTACTGAATAAAGCTACTTTTAACTCAGTTACAAAACAGGACAGAATTTTAGGCACTCTGACATAGAAGAGTGTCAACAAGATTTGATTTTTTTTTTCTGTTTCTCTTGCTAGGGTTGCTCAGACATTTCCCCTATGCTAAGTTGACGCTTCTCAAGATATTTCACAGATTAATTCCTGTCATTTTTATAGTTTGACAAATGAGAAGAGAAGCAGCTAAATGTAGAGGATGTCAACATCATTGAAGAGGCCAAGCCAGCACTCATGGGCAACGTTAGAGCAACCAACAATTCTCTACCCATGAGGCCCCCTAGGCTTTGTCCTCTTCACCAGTCACCCAGTGTGCACCATGGGGACTTGCCAGTGATGATAGGATGAGGACTTCTCTGCCTATTTGGGCACAGCTTAGGGCTTCCACCTTTCCTGGGCCGATTATAAAGGGCAATGGGCAGGAATGGCAAAGTGGTCATACCTGTGGTGAGAGGAGACTCCAACAGAGCCCAGATTCTCTGGGTTTGAGGGAAAAGAGGGAAAAATGCAGAGTGGGATGGGAAAGCAGCAGATATGATGGGAAAGGGGAGATGGTGCTGAAAGGGTGGAGATGAAGATGGAAATGGAAAGAGAAAGGTTGGGGAAAAGGAAGGAGATGGAGAGGAAAGGAAGAAGATGGGGGGAAAGAGGAAGATGAAGAGCAAAGTAGGGAGATGGGGGAGAAGGAAGATGAAAAAAAAAATAAAAAAGAAAACTGGACTGCAGCATTTGCATTGAAATTATCCTTTTCTTGACCAACCCTTTGCGATTTCTGCTTGGAGTAGTAACCAGACATTTTCACTGTCTCACTCTATTGGCTGAAGAAGAGCAAGTCAAAACTGTCTAAGAGGGGAACATAAGGAAATAAAGAGGAAAATTAAGAAATGAAAATGAAAAACAAACACAAATTATATATATATACATACACCCATACACAAAGCGTGGGGTCTTTCAGCAAGTTCTCCATGGGGCAGCAATGTGCCCTTGTGGCCAAGAGGGGCAATGGCATCCTGGGGTGCATCAAGAAAAGTGTGGTCAGCAGGTCCAGGGAGGTTCTTCTCCCCCTCTGCTCTGCCCTGCTGAGACCACACCTGCAAAACTGTCTAGTTTATTTGAACAGGCAAAACTGAGACTTTTCAAGTGGTGTGAAATATACAACCATTTTTTTCTCAGTGTGGAGTTTCCTTTTCTGGAGCTTTTCAAGACGCATCAGGATGTGTTCCTGTGTGACCTGCCCTAGGTAATCCTGTTTTGGCAGGGAATTGGACTTGATGATATCTGAAGGACCCTTCAACCCCCGACATTCTGTTATTCTGTGATTCTATAGATTAAACCTGAATTATTTTTGAGACTTTTTTCACCAGGAGGGACAGTAGTATCTTTTGGCAACATATTGGTCTTAGATAACTTTTCCAATGCCTCACACTTTTTTTTTCTAGGCCAGCTCAAATTGTAAGAAAAAAATCAAGTAATTTCTTCCCTGAGTGCTACCATGCTCATGTCTCAGTGCAGTACCATAACCAATTATTTGGATGAATTACCAAGCAATCCTCTATTTTTCGCTCTTTGTCAGCCCTTCACAGCACACTGCAGATGTTTTCTCTTAGAATTACTCATCTCAAGGAAGCAAAATCTTAGAATCATAGAATCATAGCATGGTTTGACTTGGAAGTGACCTGAAAGATCATCTGGTTCCAACTCTCTTGTCATGGGCAAGGACATTTTTCCTCTCCTAAAGTGAATAATCTTATGTCAGTAGAATATAAAGTCATCTATCATGGGCCTTTTTCCACATCTGAATTTCTTGCTGGGTATTCCCTATGACACTTTGGAGAACCTTACAAAAAAACATTTCTAGGCTTTATAAATCAGATTACTAAATCCAGACATTGTAATCCTTTCCTCTTTGCTTTCAGGTATCAGGGTTTACAATATAAGTTCTCCAAATAGGTAGGGTGGAGGGAAGGTTGCAGCAATCAGTGGAGATTCTGGTCCAGCAGTAAGAAACAAACCAGAAGAAGGGACAGTGGCAAGTTTGAAAACAGAAATATCTCCAGATGTCAAAAAAAGGTTCTGCCTGTAACACTGAACATGCTGTGTGAACATAGCAGTAGCCAGGCTCAAGTGTCTGCCCTAAAGAGCATCTCTGGGCTATGTGGACCACTGATCTAAGCCAACCAAACAGGTCTTATAGGAATTCTATAGGCATAATGTAATTTTTCATCTGTAAAAGAATAACTATAAAAGATGAAGACCAATTTGAAAATGTTCCACAGAAAAAAAGGGAAGAATTTTGTAGAGTCTT
Source organism: Psilopogon haemacephalus (assembly GCA_013396835.1). Classification (NCBI taxonomy): domain Eukaryota; kingdom Metazoa; phylum Chordata; class Aves; order Piciformes; family Megalaimidae; genus Psilopogon; species Psilopogon haemacephalus. The sequence continues at coordinate 212,567 of VWZI01003022.1, read as the reverse complement.
TCTCCCTTAATATGTATGAAAATATATTTGAACGCTGAAAAATATTAACGAAAAATATTAACAAAAAATATAGGTTTTGGAGGGGTTTATTAGAAACAATTTGTCAGTTTGCAGCCACTGGAATTAAAAATGTAGGGAATTATTATTAACATGTAAGGCAGATTTGGTAGAACATCTATTAACTACAAATAAAGTATTAATAAAATATTAATGAACACCACAAAAGAGCAGAAGCATTCCCACTGTCCCTTAGGAGCAGTATAGATAAAGATGCCCTCCTCTGCATCAGGATTTTGGAGAACTGCTCATATTCCCACTCCATAAGTATTTTAACAACCACCACTGTACTGTTCCAAGGAAAACTCACAAACCCAGATCATCCCATAAAATATTTACAGGTAGGTGGTTCATTTTGGGTCTAAAGGTTTTGAATCACTGTTCTTTGTGCTTGTCTGTTTTGGGTAGGACTTTCTCCTAGAACATAACTTACTTCTTGAAAAAGCATCCTTCTGATAATTTTGACCATTTAATTTAATATCATACAACCACTGCATATTTCTGACGTTTAACTTTCAAGTAATGTGTGAGCAGATAAAGCCAAAATTAAAAATCCTCTTCAAATGTGTGAGCTCATGCACTGCACAGGAAAGTTTGGATTTTTATACACATTTTATATTGGATTTCCATAATCATACAATCATAAAACTGTTTCAGTTGGAAGAGACCTCCAAGATCACCCAGACCAACTATCAAACCAACACCACCATGGTCATTAAACCATGTCTTCAAGTGCCGTGTCTCCACATCTCTTCAATACCTCCAGAGACAGTGACTCCACCACCTCCCTGGGCAGCCTGTTCCAATCCCTGCAGCAAAGACATTTTTCCTCATCTCCAATTTAAACTTGCCCTGGCAAAATTTCAGACTTTGCTCTCCTTCTATCACCTGATACTAGGGAAAAGAGACCAACCTCCTTTTCAGGAAGCTGTAGAGAGCAATGAGATCTTCCCTCAGTCTCCTCTTCTTCAGGTTAAAAAACTGCAGTTCCCTCAGCTTCTTGTAACCAAACTTGTTCTCCACGCCCTTCACAAGCTTCCTTGACCTGCTCTAGCACCTCTGCTTCCTTCTTGTAGTGAGGGGCTCAAAACTAAACCCAGCACTTGAGGTATGGCCTCACCAGTGCTGAGTGCAGGGACATAATCACTTCCCTACAGCTGGCCACACTATTGCTGATTCAAGTCAGGATGCTGTTGGCTTTCCTGGCCACCTGAGCACACTCCTGGGAATACTAACCATTCTCCAGATACTTCATGAACATGAATATCTGTTTGCTGGTTAAGACTTCTACATCATATGTAAAGAAACAAAACAGTTAAATTTGTTCAAGGCTATCAAGCAAAAGGAATAGAAAACCCAGCAATATGCAGGAATGTAAAAATCCCACAGGGAGATCCCTGTAATGAATCATGCTGACACTGTCCTTCACCCCAGCTGAATACAACAGGCAGTAGAATCCATGTGTCTCTTGCTGTCTAAATTATTATTAATTACTTATGAAATAGAGCACAGCTGCAACAGACAGGAAAAAAAAAAAAAAAACCACCACCCCGAAGCAGTCAGCAGCTCAGCAGTGCAACACCTCCAGGCACCTTTGTGTCCCAGTAGTTTTCAGGTGGCTCTGGCATTCCCTCCTGGTCTAGAGGGTGATTCTCTGTCCATGGCAGGGGGTTGGAATTAGATTAACTTTAAGGTTCCTTCCAACCCAAACTATTCCATGATTTTATGATTCTATAATCTTATTCCACAGCCTGTCACGTCCTATGGAAGAACATGGTGTAGAAATGGTTTCATTTAATGAGGCCTCTGAGCCTCGTGGTTTCATCTCACAGGTCTGCTCCCTCGTCTTCAAATGCTCAAAACATGCAGAAACAGAGGTCCACATTACAGCAACATCCCAGTCCATCTGCACAAACTGCCACTCACTTTTACTTACAGATTCACTGCTTCACAGAATGCATTGGTGTGAAAGGTACCCTCAAAGGCCATGCTCTCCAAACCTCCTACAGTCAGCAGGGGCATCTACAACTACATCAGGCTGCCCAAGGGCCCAGCAAGTTGGACTTTGAACACCTCCAGGGATAGGGCCTGCACCACATCTCTGGACAGGACAATCTGTTCCAGCTTCTCACTACTCTTTGTGAAGAGCTTCCTCCTGACGTCCAACCTAAATCTCTCCTGCCCCAATTTCAAGCCATTGCCTTTCATCCTATCTCCACAGGCCCTTCTAAACAGTCCCTTCCCAGCCTTCCTGTAGGTCTCCTTCAGATAACAAAATGCAACTCTAAGGTCTTTCCAGAGCCTTCTTTCCTCCAGGCTGAACAACCCCAATTCTCCATACCAGAGGTGCTCCATGCCTCTGATCACCTTGGTGACCTCCTCTGGACCTGCTCCAGCAGGAGAGAAGGGGTTTGGGGGTGTATTTGTCTGAGAGGCTGCACTGGGCTCTGCTGTTGTCTGAATCTAAATCAGAACAACATGCTTTCATTCTCTGAAGGATCTTCACTTCACCCTCCTTATGCTCAACACACTCTTGAAAGCAAAGTGTGCTCAGGTGGACCAAAGTCTTTCAAAACTCGCCTGGATGAGTTCCCGTGTAACCTGCCCTAGCTGATCTTGCTTTGGCAAAGGGATTGGACTTGATGATCTCTGTAGGTCTCATCCTACCCCCTACCACTCTATGGTATAGAAAGGAATGAAACCAAGAGTCCTTGATGATTTCCATCCTTTAACATTTGCAGATGCTCTGTCTCCAATCATCTCAATCACACTCATTCTTCTCTGAGAAAAAGACAGAGGCTGTCACCTGAGTCAAAAATTGATTCAGACAGGCTGTTGAGTTTCTCCTGTAGGCAATAACCTTTTGTGTTGGTTTGAACTAATTGGAGGATTTGAGTGAGAAAATTAGACTATAGGCTGAGAGAAGAAAACAGATGATGCTATTTCCCTCAGAGCTCTACTGAGAAAGAAAAAAAAAATGTTTTAAGAGTTGTAATCGAAATATAGATAAGGGAGACAGTTTCAGACCTCTCTGAGCTGTGGCTGCTCCTTGCATGGCTCCTTTTCCCTGCCTTATGTAGCTGATTTTTAATAATTTTACAAACTTCTTTTCTACTGCTAAACCGCCCTGGCCGATCTATCTCCACCTATCTGCTGCATCAACAGATGGTGAGATAAGATTGGGGAAGGGGGGAAAGGTGGTAGGGGTGGTTCGAAATCCCTCTTAGGGATTTTGATCTCTGGGAGGGGTGTGGTGTTTCTGTATTACCTTNCTGCTAAACCACCACATGTTTCCATTGAAAAAGTTTCTTCAAGAGACTTAACAAAGTTAAAAATCATGGGATATCAGAGGGATTTCTGATCTATATGCACAATCCTGGCCAAGTTCTGTGCTGCTCACAATACCCACAATTCCACTGAGATTTTGGAGCATGCCATCCCTGGTATTAAGTAGTAGAAGGAAAGCCAACACACTGTCTAATCAGCAAATCCCCAAAATGTAATTTATGCAACTTCAAAACCTAAGGCCAACCTACTGTCATTTTGGTACATTAATGCATAGAATTAATGTATGGAATCTGTGTGCACCCAGAATTTGCAATCAAATTGCAATTCTGAAGGACACTTGTCATTATAACCCATTCACAATGTCATATAGGAATCATTTTCTCTTGAGCAGCTTAGAAATAATTTCCACCTTGAATCTTCAAACTCCTTTGGAAGCATCTCAGGCAAGAAACTGTCAGTAGCTGTCAAACTTAAGTACTGAAGCACTTACGAGAGAAAAGAGACATAAAATGCAGCTGTAAAATTTGTAGTCATGCAGATACCTAGTGTTTGCAAGGACTGAGGAGATGCTACAGTTTTGTTGAGCGTGCTGTAGAAGAGGTTAGCACCTGGATCTGCAAGTTATTGCTACTAATGCTGCTGAGCATGAAAAGTCACAGAATCACAGAACGGTAGAGGTTGGAAGGGACCTCCAGATATCATTCAGTTTAACCCTCCCCTGCCAAAGCAGGATTACCTAAAACAGGTCACACAGGAACACATTCAGACAGGTCTTGAAAGTCTTCAGAGAAGGAGACTTTACAACCTCCCTGGACAGCACTCTCATCATAAAGTGTCTCTTGGTGTTGAGGTGGAACTTCTTGTGTTCCAGTCTGTATACATTGCCCCTTGTCCTATTGCAGGACACCACTGAAAAGAGCCTGGATCCTAACTCTTGATGCCCACTCCTCAGATATTTATAAGTATTCATAAGATCTAATGTCTAATTTAAATTAAGAGTGACATTGAGGTGCTGGATTCAAAGGCAATGAAGCTGTTGAAGGGTCTGGAGAACAGATCTGGTGGGGAGCAGCTAAGGGACCTGGCATTATTTAGTCAGCAAAAGCTGAGTCCTCCGAAATTCATGTGACCATGTTAAGCAATAGTGTCAGAGTTTTGATAGTAAAGAAGAAGGGCTATTGGCATGGCTGCTTTCAGAAATTTCAAGAAGCTTTTCTGGCTCTAAGTAGGAACAGTCTCAGTCCCTTTTTCTTTCTGTCAATGACTACACCCCAACTTCCCCACCTTGAAAGTTTCTTTTCATTTACTTCTTCACTCTGGACTGGTTTTTTTGCAAAACTTGAATCTGTGTCAGGCTGACCCTAGAGCTGCTTCAGGCATCCTGCTGGGATTGCTCACTCAGATGGATAGGAATCTATCTGGAGTCATACAGTTTACTTGAGGTAAAGCAAATGAATTTTTGATTGGATGCTTTCCTATGAACCAGAAATTATTAATTTTCCATCCATAGTATGTTTATTTTAATTTCATTTCATTATTTGAAATTCTAAACCACTTCCAGAATTTTTACTTTAGTTGTAGGCACAAATTTTTCTACTCCTAATACTCATCCTATCTTTTTTTTTAGAGCTGCAACACAGAAAGGCCTAATATAAATATCATACAATAAATATTCCACCCTGCAACCCAATCTCCTCCTCTTTGGAGAGCAATTTCTATGAACTGAATGGCTTCCAGAGAAGAACATATGTATTTCAAAGAAACCAAACTGGAAGCAGGATCTATATATTGTAGTCTCTTATTATTTGCTGGGCAAGTAATTATGCTGAGACAGCTCAGTGCTTTCACCCTTCTCTGTTCATATTTCCTGCCAAGAAGAGCTCCTGTCTGTGATGCTGCCTATGTAGTGGATACAGGTAGAACAAGATGTTTAATAGAAAACTCCTTTCCAGGGCAAAATGACTTTCTAAAAATCTCCTTTTCATTAACTCTCCTACTACCCACTCAAAAATGCTATTCATATCAATAGTGGTAGTGCTGGCCAAAGCCTGAGAAAACACCCACAAGAAAGGAAAGGAGAACACAGCTGTTCTAGTAATGGCCACATTCTCGTGAGCACAATGTACACAGAATCACAGAATAATAAAACACCAGTGGTTGGAAGGGACCTCCACAGATCATTGAGTCCAACCTATCACCCAGCCCTATCCAATCAACCAGACCATGGCACTAAGTGCTCCATCCAGTCTTTTCTTGAAACCTCCAGGAATAGTGACTCCACCGCCTCCCTGGGCAGCCCATTCCAATAGCAAATCACTCTCTCTGTGAAGAACATTCTCCTAGTATCCAGCCTGTACCTTCCCTAGCACAACTTGAGACTGTGTCCGCTCATTCTATTATTGCTGGTTGTCTGGGCAAAGAGACCAACCTTCACCTGGCTCTGCCTTATACAAATCTCAGAGGTCTTCTGCATCATAACAATTTAAAGTTTTTCAGATTCACAGGTGGCATAGTGTTGGAATGGAGCTTCAAAGATCATCTTGTCCAACTCTCCTGCACTCAGTAGGGACATCTCCGACTACATCAGGCTGCCCAGAGTCACAGCCATCCATGAAAGTGTCATCTGTAACACTTAAACCAGTTCTAATCCAATAAATCTACACACCTCAAAGTGGTCTTGCTTTTTTCGTTTCCATTAACCAAAAGGCAGTGTTGTGTTCCAAATCCAAGAAAAATTATTAAAAGTCAACTTATCTAACTCCCTTCATGCAGTCAAGGAAATCCCTCAACAGAAGATTCAGTTCTTTGCAAGCACTGCTTCAGGTGTCAAACCAAATGACCATAAGAAGAAAGCAGCTGGTTTATGTGGAGAGTGCAATACAGTTGGTGCTTCAATCAGCATTTGTCTCTATTGCTATCCTGCCTTACAATTTAGAATCATACAATGGCTTTGGTTGGAAGAGACCTCAGAGATCATCTACTCCAGCCTCCCTACATTGGGCAGCGATGCCTCTCAATTAGACTCGGATGACCAAGGCCTCATCCAACTTGGCCTTGAACATCTCCAGGAGCAGGCATCCAAAACCTTCCTGGGTAGCCTGTTCCAGAGTCTCATGATCCTCGTACTGAAGAACTTCTTCTTAAGATCCTGTCTAATCCTGCTCTCAATCAGCTTCAAGCCATTCCGCTTGTCCTGTCACTAGACACTCTTATGAAAAGTCCCTCTGAAGCCTTCCTATAGGAATCCTGCAGGTGTCAGAAGGCAGCTCCAAGGTCTCCCCGGAGTCTTCTCTTCTTTAGGCTGAACAACCCCAGCTCTCTCAGCCTGACCACAAAACAGAGGTGCTCCAGCCCTTGGATCATTTTTGCAGCACTCCTCTGGACTCCAACAGTTCTGTGTCCTTCTTATGCTAGCGACACCAGAATTGGATGCAGGATTGGAGGTGTGGTCTCAACACAGCAGAGTAAAGAGACAGAATCCCCTTTCTTGCCCTGCTGACCACACTGCTTTTGCTGCAGCCCAGCACACAGCTGCCTTCTGGGCTGCATGAGGGCACTGATGGCTCATGATGAGCTTCTCAGCAACCAATACCCCCAAATCTCTTCCTTCAGAGCTACCCTCAACCCACTCTGCACTCAGCCTGGATTTGTACCTGGGCTTGGCTTCAGTCATCTGGCAGAACCCTGTACTTTGACTTGTTGAACCTCATGCAGCTGGCATTGGCCCACTGCTCAAGTCTGTTGCTACCCTTGTGAATGGATCACTTAAGTAAGTCCAGTGCGCTACACATCTTGGTGGTGTTGACAAAATTGCTGAGGGTGCACGTGATGCCACTGTCTATGTTGCTGACCCAATCCAGGATCAAGAGCAAGACCTTGCTCTTGGCTTTATTTAACTCTGTGAGGTTGGCACTGCCCCAGCTTTCAAGCCTGTGCAGGTCCCTCTGGATGGCATCCCTCCATCCCGCATGTTAAACACACCACAGAGCTTGGTGTCTCTGACAAATTTACTGAGAGTCCCTCAATCTCTGTGTCCATGTCAATAATGAAGATGTTAGACAGCACCAGACCTAGTACCAAGCCCTGAGGAATGCCTTTTGTCACTGGTCTCGACTTAGACATCAAGATACTGCCCACCAGTCTTTGAGTGAGATCATCAAGCCAATCCCTAGTATAAAAAATATTATTCAGGTGGGGAGGGTAAACTTGGCATACTGTCCAGAAGGGCTTTTTCCTTCAGTTTTGCCAAGACAAGCCATACATTTTCGTTAGTTTGTTTGTAGGACCTGCACTAAATTAACTGCAGTTTTGAATTAACCACCTGCTGACCCAAAATGTTCAAGTATACCTAGAAGTTCTATGAATAAGGTCTCCTAAGACTGTCAGCAATTTCCCTTACATCTTTTTCCCTGAAAGGAGGTTGAAGTGAGGTGGGGTTTGATCTCTTCTCCCTAGTGTCAGGTGTTAGAAGGAAAGGAAATGAACTGAAATTGTGCCATGGGGAGGATGGGGAAAAAATATTTGCTGCAGGAATTGTCAGGCATTGGAACAGGATGCCCAGGGAGATGTTGGAGTCACCATCATTAGAGGTGTTCAAGAAATATGTGGACATGGTACTTGAGGACATGGTCTAATGACCATGGTGGTCTTAGGTTGATGGTTGGACTCAATGATCTTAGGGGACTTTTTCAATTGAAACAGTTCTATGGTTCTGTGATTTCCTCCCATATCAGATATGCAAGCACAAAAACCTTGCAAAACCAGAATCATTTAGGCCTAATGAAAAGTCCTTTGAAGTCAGTGGGAGTCTTTTCATTTATTTCAAAGAGGCCCTATTATAACAGTATGAATAATGCAGCATGAGCACAGTGAACTGGGCTTTGACACATGGATGTTAGGAAATCTAAAGTATAGAGCAGTTCTGCATTAAACTGACCATAATAACAATGGTCTGGAAGAACAAACCTTGGATCCAATTAATTTAAATAACCAAATTACTAAAGTTGTTAACCTTAGAGTTGATATGTTTGACTCGGCTGTTAACTTTGATGGTAGCAGTTTAGTAGGCAAAGAAAATATTTCACTTTTTAGTACCTATGATTTCCATGCTGCAACTAATATTCTTTCAGAAAAAAAAAAAAAAAAGAAGATATTTTAGAGGAAAGAAAAGGCAATTTAGGGCAGATTTTAACATGTTTTTCTTATCCATTCTATTTGCAATGCATTTTAGTCCTTACTCTTGGATGAATCCAGAGTTTCATGGAATGCTCATGGAAGGATGAATGTGCTCTACATGAATGTGAACGGAGGTGTCGTATCACAGAAATCATCACTTTTGTGTTATGCTTTTTACCTTGATCTTTTTGATAAAATCTTTCAGTTGTCTCTGTTTATTTTCAATCATCTGTTTATATTTTTCCTCTATACTTCTTATACTTTTCTTCTCTAGCATATTTTTAATGTTGACATAGCTGATGTTCACCTTTGTTTTCATGATTACACTTCAGAAAGTGCTGTGTTTTTTTTTTTCTTAATGTCACGTCAACAAAAACTCCATCAGCTCATAAAGGAGCTGTGATTAAATAATAACTGAGAGTCTCATGAAGTATTCATTGAGTTCTCTGTATGTCAGAGCTGCACCACAGCGCTCCCACAGATGAGAGTTTAGAGGCACAGAAGGGCAGGTCACCTGCATATCACTACCAAATTTTGTAAGCACAGAGAGTACAGAACCAGATTTCCTTGGCACAGTACAGGTTAGGACTTGACCTGCTGAAAAGCAGCTCCATGGAGAGGGACCTTGTTCTTGTGAACAATAGGTTCTCCATGGCACAGCAATGTGCCTCGTTGGACAAGAAAGCCAATAGTCTCCCGGGGTGCATTAATAGTGTGGACTATAGTTCAAGGGAAGTTCTCCTTCCCCTCTACTCTGCTCTGGCTGAGACCATACCTGGAGTGTTGTGTCCGGTTTTGGACTCCCCAGTTCAAGAGGAACAAGGACAGACTAGAGTGTTCAATGAAGGCTACAAGGATGTTCAAGGGACTGGAAGATCTGTTTGATGAGGAAAGGTTGAGAGACCTGGGGCTAGTTAGTTTGCAGAAGAGAAGACAGAGAGGAGTTCTTATGAATGTTTATAAACACCTAAAATGTGGGTGTAAAAAGGGCCCAGGCTCTTTTCAGTAGTGTCCTGTGATAAGACAAGGGGCAATGCATACAAACTGGAACACAGGAAGTTCCACTTCAATGTGAGGAAAAACGTCTTTGCTGCGAGGGTGCTGGAGCCCTGGAGCAGGCTGCCCAAAGAGGTTGTGTAGTCTCCTTCTCCAGAGACTTTCAAGATCCATCTAGATGCATTAGTGTGTGACCTGTCCTAGTTCACCCTGCTCAAGCAGGCATGTTGGACTGGATGACCTCTGGACATCTCTTCCAACCCCTACCAGTCTATGTTTCTATAGAAAAAGAAAAGATTAAAAAAAAAAAACAAAAAACCAACCAAACAAATAAAAACCCCAAAGCAACCAACCAACCAAAAACCACAATCAAAAGAACAAGAAAAAAAACAACAACTGAAACATCACCAGCCATGTAAGAAGAAAATCTGATATATAAGGTAACAAAAACAGTTCCCCTTCAAATATCAGATGACTGTATCATCTAAAATGTGAAACAAGCACTCCTGTTTATACTGGGATTTGGTTTTATGGCTGTATCTTAATCCAAGAAAATTCCTCTGCTGTTGTTCTTCTGATTTATGACTGGACTGATATTTATTTAGTGGAAAGGTATCCTATTAAGAAATTATTCTGTCCTACTTGTAAGGAAACAACAGACAATTTTGCAATTACTCAGTAGCACTTATTAGTGAAATTAAAATTCGGGACAAAAGATGTGGGTAAGTGCTGAAGCAGCAGCTCACATTTCCAGATGGTCTGAGTGCAAGTGACACTCTACACCCTTTGCAATGATAGGATTCACTGGCAAGTGATTGTGAACAAGGTTTGCTTAATTAATAGAGGCTTTCACCTCACTCATTAATAAAGCCTGCGTGCTCAGCTCCACTCAAAGTCCTATGTGCCTCAAATAGAATCACAGAGTCACAGAATACATCTGGTTGGAAGAGACTTTTAAGATAATCCAGTCCAGCCTCTGACTCAGCACTGAAGGGTCAACACTAAACCATGTCATGAACGCTACACATTGCCTTTTATTGAACACCTCCAGGGATGGTGATTCCACCACTGCCCTGGGCACACAATTGCAATGTTTGAAAAAGCTTTCAGTGAAGGAGTATGACCTAACATCCAGACTGAACCCTCCTGGTGCACTTTGTAACCACTTCCTCTGGTCCTGTCACTTGTCATCAAGGAAAAGAGGCTGCCAGCTCCTCACTCCAATCTCCTTTCAAGGTACTTGTAGAGAACAATGAGGTCTCTCCTCAGCTTCCTCTTCTCCGAACTGAACAACCCCAGAGCCCTCAGCACTTCTCAGATCATGTACTCCAGGCTTGTGTCTGGACAAACTCCAGCCCCTCAATGCCGTGTAGTGAAGGGCCTGGAACTGAACACAACACTCAAGGTGAGACCTCATCAGTGCTGAGTGCAGGGGGGTGATCACTTCCCTGTTCCTGCTGGCCACAGGGTTTTATGAAGGACTTAGGTTTCCTTGTCAAAATCTGTATTGTTCAAAGCTTTCATCATCTACCATCTCCCACAGCAGAATACGGTTTTCATCAAGAGCTTAAGGGAACTCTCCTGGTATCACCTGTGGAAGAGAAAAAGTAATGGAAGACACTGCTACCTTTTAAAGCATAGCAGAGAAGGCTGGATCTCTCTCTCTCTCTGTAGTGGTTTAGCAGTTATCTGCCCCCCCCCACCTTTTGTAAACCTCGGCTAAGACTCAAAAACACTGGAAGTTGATAAATGAAGCTTTATATTTACAGCAATGTACAATATACAAGCAAATATTTACAGGATATTACAGATATTTACAGATATATACAGTGAAAAGGTAATACAGACACCACACCCCTCCCAGAGACCAAAATCCCCAAGAGAGGGTAACCAAACCCCCCCTACCTTTCCCCCCTTCCCCAGCCTTATCTCACCACCTGTTGATGCTGCAGATAAGCTGAAGATCGGTCAGAGGGATTAGTAATAGGAAGGAGTTAGTAGTTTTACTCCGAATTAGATAAAAGACAGAGAGACAAAGAAGACAAAGCAGCTGCAGCCAGCACAGACCGAAGCAGTCTGCTAATCTGGTTGTTTGGAGAGCAGTTCTTAAAACAATTTTTTTTTCTTTCCTCAGTAAAACTCAGTGAAGTGACACACTGTGTTTATCTCTCTCAGCTCAGGGAAAGAGCTCAGTTGTTGTGACTCAACAAAAATAGTGTGGTCAGCAGAAGCAGGAAAGTGATGCTGTCCCTGTACTCAGCCCTGGTGAGGCCACAACTTGGGTCCTGTGTTCAGTTCTGGGTGCCACAATACAGGAAAGATATTGAGGTCCTGGAGCTTGTCCACCGAAGAGCAATGAAGCTGGTGAGGAGTTGGAAGGTCATGGCATATGAGGAGTGGCTGAGAGAGCTGGGGTTGTTCAGTCTGGAGAAAGGGAGGCTGAGAGGAGACCTCAATGCTCTCTACAACTCCCTGAAAGAAAGTTGGAGTGAGGTGGGGATCAAAGTTCTTCGTCTAGTAACTATTAATAGGAAGAGGGGAGGTGGACTTAAGTTGCACCAGGGGAGGAAGAAGCAGCAACTAAGACAAAGACTTGTGCTTTGATAATGTCCAGGCCCTGACACTCCCTTTCAGTTCAGTGAGGTTAAAGGCACCCTTGCTTGCCTCCTTAGCCCTTTTCAAAAGCAGGTCAGTGCCTTCTGTCTTCAGTAAGCATTAGTGGAATGGTTGACAAACTGCGTGTAGGCACCAACTGCTAGTGATTGGAGTAGGCTCACAAACAATTCAGAAAAGTGAAGGTGTTAAATCATCTGCAATGGGAGCAGTACTTATGTTATCACAGAACCACAGAATGTTAGAGGCTGCAAAGAACCTCTGGAGACCATTGTGTCCAACCCTCCTGACAAGGCAGGACTACTTAGGGCAGGTCACACAGAAGACTCCACAACCTCTCTGGGCAGTCTGCTCCAGGGCTCCAGCATCTTCACAGTAAAGAAGTCTCTCCTCATGTTGAGGTGGAAGTTCCTGTGTTCTAGCTTACATCCATTATTCCTTGTCCTATTACTGGGTGCCACCAAAAAGAGTCTGTCCCCTTCCTCTTGACACCCACATAAACATGAGCATGTGCAACTTCCACCATAGCTCTTCCGTGAGTTCATTTTAATCTTTTTTATGACTAAATTTCCTGAAAAGTTATGTCCCTCTTCACAGGAAATAAAAGAACTGCCTCTGTTTCTCTTTAATGTAAACTAAAAGAAACTGTTGTCCTTCCTGTAAATGTCCAAAGCTCTTGATCTCGTATGTTATACAATACACCTACCAACTGCAGTAATTTAAAGCTCAGGGAAATCCTAACTACAACCTGGCAGAGGACCTGGATGATACAGTCTGTCTCTGTACTATCTTCTCAGTGCCTGCCCTGCAGTTGCTGTTTAGAGCCTGTCAAAAGAGTCAGAATGCTAAGAACACAATAAATGGAGTCTTTGGGTTGCCCATTCAGCCAATGTGCTTCCTACTAGAACTTCCATTTAGTTACTTCATGGAGTCATGGAACCACAGATTCATAGAATAACAGAATGATTTGGAATGGAAGGGACTTGAATGATCATCTGGTTCCAACCCTGCCCTGTCATGGACAAGGACACCTTCCACTAGACCAGCTTGCTTAAAGCCTTGTCCAAACCTTTCCTTGAACACCTTCAAAGCTGGGCCATCCACAACCTCCCTGGACAAGCTGGCCCAGTGCCTCACCACCCTTACTGTCAAGAATTTCTTTCTAGTCTTCCACCTCAAAGTCACTGCTCCTCACTCCATCACTACAGTCCCTTGTAAAAAGCTCTCCTGCAGGTATTGGAAAGCTGCTCTAAGGTCTCCTTGGAACTTTCTCTTCTTCAGGCTGATCAGCCCCAACTGTCACATCCTGTCACCATAGAGGAGGTTCTTCATCCCTCTGATCATCTTCTTGGCCTCCTCTGGACCATTTTCAACCATTCCGTTCCCTTCTTGTGTTGGGGCCCCCTGAACTGTATGCATTGCTCCAGGCAGGGTCTCACAAGAGCAGAACAGATGGGAAGAATCCCCTCCCTGTCCTCTCACTTCTTTGGATGCAGCCCCACACAAAGATGTCTTCTGCTCTGCCAGCAACCATTACTGGCTTATGGGGACTTGCCCCCAAGTCCTTCTCCTCAAGACCACTCTCAAGCCACTCCTTGTCCAGCCTCCCTCCACCTCCCCCATTCTCTATAACCTTTGGTTTCTCTTATTTTCTTTCCTAGGTGTGATTCTGTTGTGCATCTGACTGGCTCAAACTTGCTGAGGTAACAGTTCCCAACAGCTTATGCTGCACTTTGCTTCTTTTATTCACTTTCTGTCCTTTGTTCTGCTGCTTTGAATGCCTTTAGAAGACTTCTGTTACTATTACTAAATATCTAGTTTTAACCTTTTCTGTAAGAGAAGCAATCTACAGTTTCAGGTGAATGATTTACTTCTGGTTTTTTGCTGAATATCTCTTGCTTTTTGTTTCCTAAGGTTGAAAGTAATCATGATTTAGCTCATAGCCGATCAGCAGGGAGCCAAAAGACACTCTGGACAGCTAGAGGTCAGAGCCGCTTGTCAAAGCTGACATAGGGTGGTTGTAAAGGATGTGCCCTCATGGTGAAGAAGCCAATGGTATCCTGGGGTGCATTAAGAAGACTGAGACCAGCAGGTCAAATGAGGTTCTCCTCCCCTCTACTCTGCCTGGGTGAGGCCACATCTGCAGTATTCTGTGGAGTTGTGGGCTCCCCAGATTGTTGTTTTTCCTGATTCTGTCTTTACAGACCTCTTGAATTGCACTCTGGGTTCAGGCATCTCTGTAGCCTGTTCAGGGGTAACTGTGCAGACCAAGCATGCTGTAAACAGTTTTGAAAGCGTTTTACACTGAAGGAGTAGGAGATAGGAAAGGAGATAGGAAAGAAGAGCAATAGAATGCTTTGCAGCAGCTTTTCTCACCTGGCATATTAGTTCTGTGTGACTGTTCAGAGGAAATAGCAGGACAAAGCACCTCTGTTGGAGGAAGAATTATTTGAACTCCTCCCAGAAGGTGATAAATGGAGCTAGCAAATTTTTTAAGGTCAGATTAGGTTTTGAAACACTGCATTTGCCTAACGAAAGAAGACTAAACTTCTGTTCTGTTAAGGAAACCATAAAGAATCTCCAAGATGGCTTTGTCCCAATGCAACTTATGCTACTTTCAAGTTTCATAGATTCACAGATGGCATTGAATTGGAAACGGCACTTGAAAGTCATCTTGTCCAACCTCCCTGCAGTCATCAGGGACATCTATAACTAGATCAAGCTGTCCAGAGACACACCCAGTCTGATCTTGGATGTCTTCAGGGATGAGACGTCAGCCACATGGGCAGCCTGTTCTGTTATTTCGCCACTCTCATTGTGAAGAACTTCTTCCTGATGTTCATCTTAAATCTCCCCTGCTCCAGTTTCAAACCATTTCCCCTCATTCTCTCACCACAGGCCATTTCAAACAGTCCTTCCCCAGGCTTCCTGTAGGTCTCCTTCAGATATTGAAATACAACTCTAAGATGTCTCCAGAACCTCCTGGCATCCAGGCTGAACAGCCCCAATTCTTTCAGCCCGTCCCCACTGGGGAGATGCCACAGCCCTCCTATGGACCTGCTCCAGCAAATACCTATCTGAGAATGAATTGCTATTCATGGATTTCGTTGTGATTAGTTGGATCTCTTCACTTTTATACTCTTCCTCTCTTCATTCTCAGTGCTAAATGTTGGAAACAGGAGTCTGGAGAACATGTATTCTGAGGAGCAGCTGAGGGATCTGGAGTTGTTTAGTCTGGATAAAAGGAGGTTCAGGACAGATCTTATCACTCTCTGCAAGTACCTGAAAGGAGAATGGAGCAAGATGGGGGTTGGTGTCTTCTCCCAGGTTCTAAGTGATAGGACAAGAAGAAAAGGCTTCATCTAGTGCCAGGGGAGGTTTAAAACATTAAAATATGTGAAAGCAGCCATGCAGAGAAGTGAGCAGCCATTCCTGCTCCCATCTGTTTTAATACTGCCTTCATTCTCTCTACCCATGTTGATTTTTGCACTGAGAGCTTTGGAGCCTCTACAACAAATGTAGAAATAAAGTATGGCAGAATTTGTGGGGGGCATTCTGATGCTGACCTGCCCAGCCTACTAGGGGGTGACAAACTTGTGCTATAACCAACCTACTTCTTCCTCCAGGAAGATATCTGTGCTGGGTGACCTGTCTTTGTGCACTACCTCAGATCACAGAAGTAACCAGGCTGGAAAAGATCTTGGAGATCATCAAGTCCAACCTTTTACCCAGCATCATCTAATCAACTAAACCATGGCACTAAGTGCCTCATCCAGTCTCCTTTTAAACACCTCCAGGGACAGTGGCTCCACCATCTCCCTGGGCAGCCCATTCCAATGCCAATCACTCTTGTGAAGTTCTTGTGAAGAACTTCTTCCTAACATCCAGTCCTAAACCTGCCCTGGCACAGCCTGAGACTGTATCCTCTTGTTCTGTCACTGGGTGCCTGGGAGAAGACACCTATTCCCACCTGGCTACAATTTCCTTTCAGGTAGCTGTAGAGAGAAAGAAGGTCTCCTCACCGAGTGGTAGTAGAAAGGCTTAGAATCATAGAATGACAGAGGCTGGAAGGGACCTCCAGAGATCATCCTGCCAAGGCAGGGTCACCCAGGGTAGTCTGCAGAGGAAACCAACCAGGCAGGTTTTGAAAGTCTCCAGAGAAGGAGACTCCACAACCTCTCTGGGCAGCCTGCTCCAGGGCTCTGTCATCCTCACTGTAAAAAGTTGCTTCTCATTGTTGAGGAGTTTGTATCCGTTGTTCTTTATTGCTGCACACCACCAAAAAGAGATTGGCTCTCCCCACTTGACACCCACCCCTCAGATATTTATAGACATTGAGCAGATCTCTCAGCCTTCTCCTCTCCAGGATAAACAGCTCCAGCTCTCTCAGTCTCTTTTCATAAGGAAGATCCTCAAGATCCTTAGTCATCCCTGAGGCTCTCCATTGGACTCCCTCCAGCAGATCCCTGTCCCTCTCGAATTGGGGAGCCCAAAACTGGACACAGTTTTCCAGGTGTGGTCTCAGCAGGGCAGAGCAGAGGGGGAGAAGAACCTCGATAGCCCTGCTGGCCACACTTCTCTTGATGCACCCCAGGATGCCATTGGCCCTCTATGCCACAAGGGCACATTGCTGTCTCATGAAGAACTTGCTGAAAGACCCCATGCTTTCTGTATATAGAGAACCATACATATATATATATGATATATATACATATATATCTCATATATACATATAAATTTTCTGTTTGCTTTTCATTTTCATTTCCATTTCTTAATTTTCCTCTTTATTTCCTTATTTTTCCCTCTTAGACAGTTTTGACTTGCTCTTCTTCAGCCAACAGAGTGAGCCAGTGAAAATGTCTGGTTACTCCTTCAAGCAGATATCACAAATGGTTGGTCATGAAAAGGATCATTTCAATGCAAACGTTGCAGTCCAGTTTTCATTTTTATTATTTTTTTTCATCTTCCTTCTCCCCATCTCTCTCCTTTCCTCTCCATCTCTTATTTTCAGGGAAACTGAACAAAACTCAGACCTTGCTGACGCATCCCTGGGCAGCGTGTTCCAGTATTACACCATTCTCATTGTGCAAAACTTTCTCCTGATGTCCATCCTAAATCTCCTCTGCTCCTCTACACCATTGCCCCCCAATTCTGTCCTTCTAAACAGTTCTTCCCCAGGCTTCCTGTAGGTTCCCTTCAGATACTGAAATGCAGCTCTAGAATCTCTCAAAACCTCTTGTCCAGGCTGAACAGCCCAAATTCTTTCAGCCTGGACAGATCAGAGTTTCTCCAACACCCTGATCACCTTTGTGGCCCTCTTCTAGGGTCAATGCTGTCTCCAGGCAGAGGAATTTGTAGAACAGGCAGTGTACCTGAACCTGTTCCTAGTCTAGTCTATTGTCTCTCTTATATAGTGACAGAACCACTAAAGGATGGGTGTGAGCTGTTTATAGATAAGTATATGTTGATGACAATAACTGACTCCATTTGCCTTCCAGGATTCCCTAAGTCTCAGCATTATTTGTCATCAATTTTGGAGCCATGGTTGCTACTTCTCCGGTTTCCCCAGGCACAATCTGTGACTCTTGATGACTGAGCTATCACAAGAATTGCTTTAGAGTGTTGTGTTATCACACCACTCTGGCACAGGTTCAGGAAATTACTCTCATTCAGCAAAGCCCTGCAGCCCTTTCTGACCATGTAGTTCTCCCATTCAGAGATTTAGAGAAGTGCACCTCCAGCAGAACTCTGCAGCTTGCAATCAAGCCAACTTTTGTATGCTGGATTAGCACAGTTTTGGAGCTCCTGTGTATTAAACCGAGAACATAAATTCAATACACACTGAACAGTGTTTTGTAGACTAAGATTTCTCAGGGTATTGAAAGCTCATCTGAAAAAACCCAAATAAACAACAAAAACAACCAAAAAACTCCAGCAACCAGCCCCTCCAACATACCAGTTAAAAGTCCACTTATGACCATTTGGGACCTAATTTAAAATTGACCATGACACCTTAAGACCAAGCTGCATTAATTTCCAGTACATGAAGAGAACTACAAGAAATTGTGTGGCACAGTTGACTTGCTGGAGGGCAGGGATTCCATCCAGAGGGACCTGGACAGGCTGCAGAGGTGGGTCCAGGCCAACCTCTTGAAATTTAACAAGGCCAAGTGTAAGGTCCTGCACCTGGGTCGGCACAATCCCAAGCACAAATACAGGCTGGATGGTGAGTGGCTGGAGAGCAGCTCTGAGGAAAAGGACCTGGGGGTCTGGGTGGATGAGAAGCTCAACATGAGCCAACAGTGTGCACACGCGGCTCAGACAGCAACTGTGTGCTGGGCTGCATTAAGAGAGGCATTACCAGCAGGGCAAGGGAGGGGATTCTCCCCCTTTACTCTGCTCTCCTCAGAACCCACCTGGAGTACTGTGTGCAGTTCTGGAGCCCCCAGCATAGGAAGGACATGGAACTGTTGGAGAGAGTCCAGAGGAGGGCCACAAAGATGACCAGAGGGCTGGAGCACCTCTGCTATGAGGACAGGCTGAAAGAGTTGGGGCTTTTCAGCCTGGAGAAGAGAAGGCTTCAAGGAGACCTTATAGCAGCCTACCAGTATCTGAGGGGGGCCTACAGGAGGGCTGGGGAGGGGCTGTTCACAAGGTCTTGTAGTGACAGGACGAGGGGGAATGGGTTCAAATTGGTGGAGGGGAGATTTGAACAAGATGTTAGGAAGAAATTCTTTACAGTGAGGGTGGTGAGGCACTGGAACAGGTTGCCCAGGGAGGTTGTGGCTGCTCCCTCCCTGGATGTGTTCAAGGCCAGGCCGGATGAGGTCTTGAGCGACCCAATCTAGTGGGAGGTGTCCCTGCGTGTGGCGGGGGGTTGGAACTGGATGATCTTTGAGGTCTCTTCCAACCTAAACCATTCTATGATTCTATGATTCTAAAGCTGGGAAAGGGCTTTTTGCAAGGGCTTGTTGTGCTAGAACAAGAGAGAATGGATTTGAGCATGAGGAGGGGAGATTTGGACTGGAGGTTAAGAAGAAATTCTTTCCAGAGAGGGTGATGAGACACTTGAACAGGCTGCTTAGCGAGTCTGCGGATGCTCCCTCCCTGGAGCAGTTCAAGGTCAGGATGGATGGGGCCTTGAGCTGGTCTAGTGGGAGGTGTCTCTGACCATGGCAGATGGATGGGAACTAGGTGATCTTTCAGATCCTCTTCAACTGAAATCATTCTGTAAATTTCCAGAACATGAGCTCAAGTCCAGCTGCCTTGGGAAATTTATAATGTGGACCATGGGTAATTTCTAGGCTAACTCAATTCTTGAATCAGAATCTGTTTAATACACAGGGAAGGTCTTGCAGATTCTGCTAATTGATTATGAAAAGAAACATAATCCATGGTGGATTCCACCCTGGCAATGTTGCTTGTGTTGGGAAGAAATAGCCTTGGATGGGAAAAATAACAGGAAAATTATGCTAATTCTGAAGCTCACTTTGTTTGAAATGCCACAGACAATTTAATTACATTAGTAAGGATTTTCTGATAAGTCATTGCATAATGAGGCAAATCTGAGCAGATCTGTCAGTAATTACCAGCACAACTGCACTCACAAGTTGCAATTCAATTGTTTCATTAAGTATCAATCCTCTGTGTTTGAGAAACTTGCACTTCAGATAGCGGTAAGGTAGCAAAATGAAAGCTAATAACATATACAAACATATCCCTTGGGTTTTTTTGGCATTACGATGAGTTCTGAGGCAACGCATAGGTGATCAGCATTTCTGGATTTGTGTTTGTGGACTACCATTCCTCATCATGCCAGCAAAACTAAGTCTGTTTCCTGAGGGTATGCCCATGAGACTAGGACAGAGAAAACTTCCATCCTTCATACTCATTTCAGGAAATCACAGAATGTTAGGGGTTGGAAGTGGCCTCCAGAGATCATCCATCACAACCCTCCTGACAAAGCAAGATCACCTAGAGCAGGTCACACAGGAACACATCCAGGCAGGTTCTGAATGTCTCCAGAGAAGAAGACTCCACAACCTCTCTGGGAAGACTGTTCCAGTGCTCACCTGGTCTCAGCAGCTCAGAGTATTTCTTTTTGGTGTTTCACACATCTCCTCATCCCCATGACAATTTGGGGCAGGTAAAACATGCCACTGACACCTTCGCTGGGTTCAGTGACTCCAGACCATACATTATGTCGGACTATACCACTATAAAGCAAATTTTATCTTAGAGGCTGACAGAGCATAAAAGCCAAACAGCAAACACCTGAGTCAGTGTATCATCATCTCTGGAGTTAGCCCAGCCTGCTTCCTTGGGCTGGAAGTTCACCACAATGAGAGTAGTGAAATACTGAAACAGATTGCCCAGGAATGTGGTTGAGGACCCATCCCTGCAGACATGCAAGACCAGACTTGCTGTGGCACTGGGCCGCCTGATCTACTCAATAAAAATACAAAGAATCAAACTTCACTTTTATATCCACTTAGTTTTGGGGCCTTAGCTATTCAGTTTTCTTCCACCATACAGTGAGTTTCTTCATGGCAACAAATGGTGATTGCATCTTTCAACATACCCAAATCTAAAGCTACTTCATCCTTAAGGCAGTGTGCACCAAAGTAATAAAATTGAATTTCAAGTTAGGAAAAATGACAATACATATATATTCCCTGCACATTTCTGCCCTTACCCAAACACTTCTGATCTCTATATGCCTGCCTTATCCAAAATCACACATTGTCTTGGTGTCAAAAAGCATTTTCATTAAAAAGCTGGAACCTCTATTAGGGATGTGCCACCTTTGTGTCTGCAGTCTGAAATTAAAGTTATTTAAAGTGGTTGAATAATAGGACTGGAGATTTTACAAGCAATCAGGAGCTGGTAGGAGGTGTAAATTAGGATCATCATGGCACAGAACAGTATAAATTCTTGTAACCAATTACCAACAGACAAAGTACAATCTTTTTTTTCTGTACATCTGTCTGCAGAATGGCAACAATGACCTAGCAAGACTTTGTGCTCTAGAGAAAGGTTGATTGTAAAGATAATTGGAGAGAGGAGGAATACATTAGTAAGAAATAAAATCTTCTGCTGTTAGATACTGATACAAATTTGGTCCAGATCACCTACCACTGAAAGACATTGTCAGGCTTGTAATGTTAGTGGACGTCATAGTCCCTGGTTTAGTTCATAGAAGTCATTAATTAACATAATCTACTTTGGAATCTGATGAAAGAAGCTGAAAGATGGAACTGGTATGCAGCTAGGGACCACCTGGTGGCTCAAATAGATCCAAACCACACAAATGTTAAAAAAAAAAAACAACAACAAAAAAACCCACCCACTTTTAAAGTGACTTATGTAGTGCTCTAAATTGAACCACCAGACTCTTTTGACATCAATCACAGTAACTTTCAGATGTGAGCTGGATCTTCCTATTTGGTAAATTGAGAGCCAGAAAAAGCACCTCATCAAAGGGCTAGGGTTGAATCAGCCTCTAGACAACTGGCAGATGCTCTCTACCATTCTCTCTCCCCTCCCAGAAAGAGCAGGGAAAAGGAATGGAGGAGAGAGACTGATGGATTAGAAAAGGAAATGAAAATTATTCTAATGAAATAAAAACAGTAAGATGAAATAGATACAAATATAACCAAAACCAGTACTGAACACAACCACTCTGGTGTTAATTAGTCACTGTCACCACTGATGCTGGCAGCAAGGACTGGAGAAGTCCCAGATTGGACTCCGCAGCATATGGGAACCAGACTCAGAGGCTGGATTCTAGAACTGGATTCAGAAACTCATGTATTGGGACCCTGAGCATCGAAGAAGAGGCTTGACCCTGGTGATCCTATTGTTACAAGGCCTTCTAAACAGTCCTTCCCCAGCCTTCAGATATTGAAATGCTTCTCTAAGGCCTTCCCAGAGACCTATCTTCTCCAGGCTGAACAACCCCAACTCTCTCAGCCTGTCCCAACAGGGGAGGTGCTCCAGCCCTTTGATCATCTTTGTAGCCCTCCTTTGGACCTGCTTCAGCAGGTCTGTGCCTCTTCTGTATTGAAGTCCAAGATCTGGACTCAGCACTGCAGGTGAGGTCTCAGCAGAGCAGAGCAGAGCAGAGGGGCAGAATCACCTCTCTCCATCTGCTGGCCTCACTGCTTTGGATGCAGCCCAGGATGCCATTGTTTTTGTGGGCTGCAAGTGCCCATTACTGGCTCATGTCCATCTTTTTGTCCTTTTCTGTAGAGATGCTCTCAATCTCATCAGCCTTCAGCCTTCACATGAAAACTTCACGTGAAAAAACCTTCATATGAAAACTGTACTGTGTTATGCAGCAGCATCTAAAATGCAATCTCTTGTTTTGGTGCACTTATAATTCCATCTTTTCATAACCAGCAGTACAGACTACTGAGACTTCATCTGAGGATGGAACTTCAATTCTAACATCCATCTACCTGAGTAAGAATAGAATCATAGAATGGATCAGATTGGAAGGAATCTCAGAGATTATCTACTCCAAGCCCCCTGCCATGGGCAGGGATGTCACTTAACTAGACTTGATTGCCAAAGGCCTCACCCCACCTGGCCTTAAACATCCTCATGGAGGGAGCATCCACAGCCATTCTGCAGAACCTATTCCAGAGTCTCCACATCCTCATACTGAAGAGCTTCTTTCTAACCCTGCTCTCCCTCAGCTTCAAACCATTCCTCCAGAAGACAGAGGAGTCCAAACAGCCTTGACAGCACCAGAATGGTCATCCAGTGGCAGAATGAGCATGACTTTGCCAAGAATATTCTGCTCCTTTAATCTTGCCCCAGGTAGTACAGTAAAACACATTACTACCCTTGCCTTGCTCACCTTGACAGTGTACAAACAGTGTACAGTTCCACGAACCCATCCCATAATTAAAATCACCATCAGGAGTGATAGATTGGATGGAAGGCCTGAGCATTACAGAAAGCTCAGTCAGAAAGCTCTGACCCCTGTGTTGGACAGAAAATTCCCCTTATCCTAATGTGTAGCAGTTACCTGTTGTAAGGTGGGTGCAAAAGATACTAATAACAGTAACTGATAAGTATGTGCTTTCTTGGTTATCATCTGATGAATTTCTGCTGAGGAACAGTGGGATCTTGGCATTTCTGAGAACTTTGGGTGATTTGTGAAATTGCTTGTGGAACGTAGGCATCACATATTGTGCTGGTTTGAGGCTAATTGGGATATTTTAATGAGAAAATTTAGATTATAGTCTGTGAAAAGAAAACAATAACAATGTCTACTTCACTCAGGTTTGCTGAGATGAATAAAAACAAGGACATAAACATAGATAAGGCTCTCTGTCTGCAGAGTCTGTAGGTGTCTTCCTCTTTCCCTGGCTTCTATTTGAATCTGTGTAACCCAACTAATCAATTCTCTGTGTCCAGTAGCAATGTATACCAATATAGAGGGAAGCAGGGAAGAATGCCAGGAGGCCTGTCTGGCTGAGCAAGAAGCTCCTGGACACACTGTCTCACAAAAAGAGACTCTACAAGGAGGGAAAAAAGGACAGCTGGAATGGGGGGGATATAAGGAAGCTGCCTGAGCAGCCAGAGATCTGCTTAGGAAAGCCAAAGCACAGTTTGAATTGAATCTAGCCAGGAAGGTGAAGGGAACACCAATAATTTCTACAGGTATATTAATGGTAAAAAGAAGAGTAGGGAAGGTGTGGACCTCCTCAGAAAGGAAACAGGTGAATTGGTCACAAGTGACACAGAAAAGGCTGAGGTTCTCAATGACTTCTTTACCTCAGTCTACACTGCAAAGGCTTCCAGCCACACTCCTGGAGTCATGGAAGATAATGGCAGGGAGTGGAAGGAAGAGCTGCCCATCATAAGTGAAGATCAGGTTCGTGATCACCTGAAGAACCTGAAACTGTTCAAGTCCATGGGACCCGATGGGATACACCCAGGGGTACTGAGAGAACTGGCAGATGAGGTTGCTAAACCCCTCTCTATTCTATTCCCAAAGTCCTGGCAGTTGGTGAAGTCCTCACTGACTGGAAAAGGGGAAACATAACTCCCATTTTCAAAAAGGGTAGGAAGGAGGAGCTGGGGAACTACAGGCCAGTCAGTCTCACCTCTGTGCCTGGTAAGATCATGGAGCAGATCCTCCTGGAGGCACTACTGAGACAGGAGAATAGTGCAGAGGTGATTGGGTGCAGTCAGCAGGGCTTCACCAAGGGCAGATCCTGCCTGACAAACCTGGTGGCCTTCTATGAACAGGTCACAACATTAACAGATGAGGAGTGAGCAACTGATGTCATTTACCTGGAGCTGACCAAAGCCTTTGACACTGTCTCACACCACATCCTGGTCTCCAAGGTGGTGAAACATGGGCTTGATGGATACACCACCAGATGGATAAAGAATTGGCTTGATGGTCACACCCAAAGAGTGACTGTCAATGGCTCCATGTCCAAGTGGAGTCCAGTGACAATGGACTCCCTCAGGAATCAGTCCTGGAACCAGTCTTGTTCAACATCTTTGTGGGTGCCATGGACAAAGGCATTGAGTGCACCCTCAGCAAGTTTGCTGATGACACCAAACTGTGTGGTGCAGCAGACACATTGGAGGGCAGAGATGGCATCCAGAGGGACCTGGACAAGCTGGAGAGGTGGGCACAAGCCAACCTCATGAAGTTCAACAAGGACAAGCGCAAGGTTCTGCACCTGGGTCGAGGCAATCCCAAGCACAAATCCAGGCTGGGCAGTGACTGTCTGGAGAGCAGCCCTGCGGAGAGGGACTTGGGGGTACTGGTGGATGAGAAGCTCAGCATGAGCCAGCAGTGTGCACTTGCAGCCCAGAAAGGCAACCAGATCCTGGGCTGCATCCGGAGAAGTGTGGCCAGCAGGTCGAGGGAGGTGATTCTCTGCCTCTACTCCACCCTGGTGAGATCCCACCTGGAGTACTGCATCCAGTTCTGGAGCCTCTATTACAAGAGGGATGTGGACATGCTGGAGTGTGTCCAGACAGGGGCCATGAGGATGCTCAGAGGGCTGGAGCACCTCTGCTATGAGGACAAACTGAAACAGTTGGGGCTATTCAGTTTGGAGAAGAGCAGGCTCCAAAGTGATCTTATTGTGGCCTTCCAGTATCTGAAGGGAGCCTACAAAAAAGCTGGGGAGGGACTTTTTAGGCTATCAGGTAGTGACAGGACTAGGGGGAGTGGAGCAAAGCTGGAGGTGGGGAGATTCAGAATGGATATGAGGAGGAAGTTCTTCACTCTGAGAGTGGTGAGACCCTGGAATGGTTTGCCCAGGGAGGTGGTTGGGGCCAATTCCCTGAAGGTGTTTAAGGCCAGGCTGGATGAGGCTCTGTCCAGACTAATCTAGGGTAAGGTGTCCCTGCCCATGGCAGGGGGGTTGGAACTAGATAATCCCTTCCAACCCTGACTGATTCTACAACTCTATGATTCTAATTCTGCTTCTGCCTCCCCTGGCTGATCCTGCCATTTCACCTTGCATGTAAGGCAGGTTCTGGGATAAGGAAGGAGGATGGAAAGAAGGTGGAAGGGTGGTTGGGAATCTCTCACAGAGACTCTGATTTCTGGGAGGGGTATTGTATTTCTGTATTACTTTTAACTTGTATATTTCTCTATACAACAGTAAATATTTGTAATATATTGTAAATATCTGCTGGAATATTGCGCTAAGCTGTGAATATAAAGCTTCATTCCTTAACTTCCAGCCAGCTGAGCCTAGCCTGTGTGAATTCAAATGTGTGTGGGGGCAGCTAACTCCCAAATGATCACACATGGAACACAGGAGGAGAATGAAATCTTCATCATGACACTGATGGAATTGCTTACGTGGGCTTCTGCTGACATGAAGGTTAAGCACTACCGAGAGATGTGTGCAGTCCTTGGGAGTGCTGCTTGATTGTTTTCTGTGTTATTTAGATACTTACCTTGTACAGTTTCAGAACAGATTCAAAGGGGAAATTGGCAGCCTTAAGTCCTCCTTTCGTAAGTTTCATTTCTTACCCTAGCTCCTGGAGTCATGTGATTAGTTGAGTATGTTTTGTTTCATCGGTGGAGTTCATCTCTTATTCAACCAATAGAATCATAGAATCATACCATTGATTCTGCTTGGAAAAGCCCTCTGTGATCATCAAGTCCATCTAAGACCACTATGGCCATTAAATCGTGTTCCAAAGTGCCATGTTTCTTGAACACTTCCAAGGATGGTGACTCCACCACATTCCTGGGCAGCCTATTCCTATCCCTGACCACTCCTCCAGGAAAAAAACATATTCCTAATCTCAAACTTAAACCTCCCTTGGCACATTTCCTCTCCTGCTATCACCTGATACTAGGTAGAAGAGAGCAAGCCTCATCACAATGCAACCTCCTTTCAGAGAATTGTAGAGAGCAATGAGGTCTGCCCTCAGCCTCCTCTTCTCCACGCTAAACACCCCCAGTTCCCTCAGCTGTTCCTCAACAGACCTCTTCTCCAGATCCCTTCATCAGCCTTGTGGCCCTTCTCTGGACACATTACAACCCCTAAGCACCCTTCTTGGAGTGAGTGGCTCAAAACTGAACCTAGTATTGGAGGTGCAGCCTCACCAGTGCTGAATACAGGGCACAATTACTTCCCTGCCCCTGGCCATGCTATTCCTGTGAAGAGATTACAAAACAACCAGCCCACAGTCATCATAAAAAGACTCACTCCTTTAAAAAAACCCAACACAGAGACAAGACAGTCCCTAAATGCTACTATCCAAAAGCTGGCAGGAAGAAGGGCACTCACCTTACCTAGCACATTCTCCAAATTTACATATCTCGTAAGTGGAACTACTAAAGCTATTGTTATCTAAATCTTCAATGTGATAAAGTTGCCTTTTTCTTTTTTTCCTTAAGGAAGCTATGGCAGAAAATGTTTCTGATAGCTACAGAGTGTTCACAATGAAGATTATTTTCTTTAGGCAGGAATTTTGAACAAGACCAGTGTGACACCATTTGTCACAGTGCCCAGATCTGACAACAAAAGCTGAATCAGCATACTATCACTTTCAAGCTCAAGTTTTTTGTAGAGATGGAAGAGTCTTCAGTCAAGAAACCTGATGAATTGATTCCATTGTGATGGGCAGAAAGTGAAAGCAGCATAGCAGCCATTACTGAAATGAGATTGTGAAGTCGGAGGAGATGAGGTGGAATGGAAGAGTAATGAAATCAGGGAAGTTTAAAAAAAGATGGGGGATGGGTGACAAGGAAAGAAGAAGAGAGAGTTGTTTATTCAAAAAGATATAGGAAAAGGCAAAAGGGACAGACCCCAAAGGCAAGGAAATGAAAAAGGTAGACAGAAAAATAGAAGAGGGATTTAAAAGTATTATTCTCTCCTTTGCAGTCCACCAGAGCTGACTGCAATTGCCAGTTGTTTACAATGGGAAATCATGGTGTGGGAAGAGGTTTTGTATCACTTAATTTAAAAACTGAGTGCACCTGAAAATGGCAAGAAATATTGGAAATTCCCTAGGGAAAAAAAAAAAAAAAAACAAACCCACCCCAAATATGGTACAAAACAAATACCTTTTATTTCTCAATTTGGAGTTTTGTGGTTCTGTTTAGGGGAGGGTAGGAGGTCTTTCTTTTCTCCTGGGGGAGTAATAGGAGTCATGGGAATATTTTCAGCCTGGAGAAGGCTCCAGGGAGACCTTAGAGCTGCATTTCAATGTCTGAAAGGTACCCACAGAAAGTCTGGGAAGGGACTGTTTAGAAGGGGCTGTGGTGATAGGACAAGGGGCAATGGTTTGAAACTGGAGCAGGGGAGATTTAGGTTGGACATCAGGAGGAAGTTCTGCACAATGAGGTTGGTGAAATACTGGAACAGGCTGCCTGGAAATGTAGTTGAAGCCCTATTCCTGGAAACATTCAAGGTCAATCTTGCTGGGGCCCTGAGAAACCTGATCTAGTTGTAGATGTCTGTGCTGACAGAAGGGGAGTTGGACAAGATGACCTTTGATGGTCTTCTCACCTGACACATTCTGTGATGCTGTGATTTTCCACTACAGCAGTTTGCACATCAAACCACCACACCTGTTTCATAAATGAACCCAGTTTGCCTCAGAGACAAAAAGATACATCAGCTTGCTTGAGTTACAAGCACACGAATCCAATCCAAGACAAACTCACATGTATGTGCTCAGTGGGAAACTGTATTATAGCTCTGTCCCCTCTGCTGCTTCCGTGCTTCAAACAACATGGCATGACTGGCATTTTAAGTGGCAATGTGCACAGTGAAATTAAAAAAAATATTAAAAAATTAAATTAATCAAAGGTGGGTTTGGTTACTTGTTTGACAAGGCAGCATCAAGACTGTCAATGGAGAAACACAAAATGTATTTAGAGACATAGAACTGTTTCAGTTGCAAAAGAGCTCTAAGACCACCAGGCCCAACTGTCAACATAAGGCCACCATGGCCATTATATTATGCCCCAAAGTTTCTTCCTGTCCTCTCTCTAGTTGTAGCTGGTGATTCTCACCAATTATCTTGGGTCATTGGTCTCAGAAACGTACAGAAGCCCACTGCAAGTGAGTGTCTGTGTCCCTCAGAGAAAACCAAGATCTACATAGCCAAGATGAAACAAACCTGTTGTGGGACAGTGATCCAAAACATTCTTAGCAGAGTCAAACTGTGATTCCCAGTGAGGCACGTAGAGTGAAGCACATGGACTTAACTCCCTAAAGAACATGAAAAAAAAATTTAAAATGAGGGTTTGCAATTTTTATTGTAGTCTAATCTGAGAAGATTTCCCTATGTAACTTAGAACAAAGGCCAGACTCTACCAGACTCCTGACACATGTCCAAACCAACTATAGAATCATAGAATCAGTCAGGGTTGGAAGGGAACACAAGGATCATCTAGTTCCAACCCCCCTGCCATGGGCAGGGACACCCTACCCTAGATCAGGCTGCTCACAGCCTCATCCAGCCTGGCCTTAAACACCTCCAGGCATGTGGCCCCAACTACTTCCCTGGGCAACCCATTCCAGGCTCTCACCACTCTCATGCTGAACAACTTCCTCCTCATGTCCAGAGTGAATCTCCCCACCTCCAGCATTCCTCTGTTCTCCTTAGTCCTGTCACTACCTGATAGCCTAAAAAGTCCCTCCCCAGCTTTTTCTGTATAGGGCATTTATCTCTGTTATAATTTCTTGTTCTGATAATGAAAGTAAGAAGGCTGAAAAAGACGCAAAAAAAAAAAAAAATCCACAAAAAAAGAGCTCCCAAAGAGTAAAGTTGAGAAAGTCTTACCCAGGAGACAGGTTACTATGGGAAACTGGTTCAATAAACGAACTTAACATACATGCTAAGAGGATTGGCTGATACACCTGAAGGCTGTGCAGCCATCCAGTGAGATCTGAACAGGCTGGAAGACTGCACAAAGGGGAACCGAAGGAGGTTCAACAAGGGTAAGTGTGGAATCCTGCACCTAGGGAGGAACAACACCATGCACCAGTACAGATTAGAGGTTCACTTGCTGGGAAGTAGCTGCACGGAGAAGGACATTGGAATCCTGGTGGGAAACAAATTATCTATGGGACAACAATGTGCCCTTGTGGCCAGGAAGGCAAACATCCTCCTGAGGTGCATTGAGAAGATTCTATGAGTCTGTGTTTGTGTTACAGCTTTATTTACTCCGTATTCATCAGAGAAATTGTGTCTGTGCTACACACCAAGCAGCATTTCAGTGGACTCAAGGAACACAGACAAGATTAAATATATATTCAAATACAATGCTGAAACCATGTGCACTTTAGATGTCATAGAATCACGGTTGAAAGGGACCTTTGGAGAACATTGAACCTAACCCCACTGCCGAAGCAGAATCACCTAGGACAGGTCACACAGGAATGCGTCCAGATGTGTCTTGAAAGTCTTCAGAGAAGGAGACTCCACGATTTCTCTGGGCAGCCTGATCCAGGGGTTCCTCACCCTGACAGTAGTTTCTCCTAATGTTGAGGTGGAAATTCCTGTGTTCCAGTCTGTATCCATTGTCCCTTGTCCTCTCACAGGACATCACTGAAAAGAGCCTGGCCTCTTCTTCTCGACACCCACCCTTCAGATATTTGCAAACATTGATAAGATCTCCTTTCAGTCTTCCCTACTCCTCAGTCCCAGGTCTCTCATCCTGTGAGGGTGGTGAGGCACTGGAACAGGTTGCCCAGGGAGGTTGTGGCTGCTCCCTCCCTGGATGTGTTCAAGGCCAGGCTCGATGAGGTCTTGAGCGTCCTGATCTAGTGGGAGGTGTCCCTGCCTGTGGCAGGGGGTTGGAACTGGATGATCTTTGAGGTCTCTTCCAACCTAGACCATTCTATGATTCTATGATTCTATGATTCCTCATCAGACAGGTGTTCCGATCCCTTCAGCAACCTCATAGCCTCCACTGGGCACTCTCTAATGAATAGCACACTGTGCAGTGCAGACAGGTTGCATGCCAACTAATCTGCTTTCTATAAGACTAGGTCAATATGATTTTGTGATTAACCAGAATGTAATGAAATTGAGCTCATCATTTATCATGATTAATTTAATATCCTTCTTAATGAGTTTTTAAATGCTGCCAGAAAGCAGAGTGCACATCCAGTGAATGGAAAAGATGCCTGTGAACGTCAATTGCTAATAGATGTTATAACGATGCTGTCTTTCATTGATTGTAGAATTATAGAATTGTTTTGGTTGGAAAAGACCTCCAAGATCATTGAGTCACTGATACTGAGGGTGGTTACAATATTCAGCTCCTGCCTGGGAAGTAGTTCTTGCAAAGGAAATGTGAGAATTTGTCTGATAAACAACAAACCTGACCTCAAACCCAGGTAGTTTCCATAGGTTTCCATAGGAAGAGGGGCAACAGATTTGAGCCTGAAGAGGGGAGGTTTAGACAGGAGATTAGGAAGAAATTCTTTCCAGCGAGTGTGGTGGGACACTGGAACAGATTTCCCAGGCAGCTTGTGGATGGTGTTCAAGGCCACCATTGGACAAGGCCTTGAACAACCTGGCCTAGGGGAAGGTGTCTCTGCCCAGGCAGGGAGCGTTGAGCTAGGTGATCTTGGAAGTCCCTTTCAACCCAAACCAGTCTTTGACTCTAGAGGATTTGTTGGGGAGTTTTGTCACTTGTTGATTAAGCATTCTAGGCAGGCTGAATGAGGATGGAGGCACACAGAGCTGCCTCCTTTGTCTTCCTTGTCCAGAGAAACGTTTGCTAACGTGGACTGTGTCAATTTAATTGAACTTCCATAGCTTTCTCTAAGTGGATCACCTTATGGTCAGTGGCTCTGAGGCTGGTGGAATTTTTGTCTTTTCTCAAAGTAAGTATTGTAGGGGTGTTTAAAGATGTGATGATAGTGCTCAACAGTGGCAAACACCTGTGGGACAATGCTTACTACATAATAAAAGAATCCATTGAGCTGTACAATCTTATCATCTTCTGAATATCAATAGTGGAGCATGGAAAGAGCTTCTTTGCTTTGCAGCCAAAGCATGACTGTCAGCTGCTCGATATCACTGTTGTCATCCTTGTCTTGATTGCAGGTGATAAAGCCATGGTTAGCACAGATCTCTGCTATTTTGATGTTGATAATTTTACAATAGATATGCTGCAGTTTCTTTTGTCCTTTGTCACTGAAAGCAATTTTCTGAAGCTACCACCGAAAAATAAATCATTCAACAATTGCTGCTGTAGACAAACAGAGAAATACAAGGCTGACAGAAACAAACTTTACAGTTTGCCACACATTGTTGCTTTTAATTTTAGTCAGGAGGAGAATGACTTGGGAACGGCAGTTGAAGAAAAGCTCACCATGAGCCAGCAATGGTCACTGGGTGCCCAGGAGGCAGCTGTGTGCTGGGTTGAGAGCAGCAGGACAAGGAGGGGATTCTGGCCCTCTGCTCTGCTGAGACCCCACCTGCAGCACTGTGTCAAATTCTGTTGCCTTCAACAAAAAAAGGACATGAAGTTGCTGGAGAGGGTCCAGAGAAGGCCATGAAAATGATCAGAGGGGTGGAAAACATATTATATGGGGGCAAGCTAGGAGAGTTGAGGCTGTTCAGTATGGAGAGAAGGCTCCAGGGAGACCTTAGAGCATCCTCCCAGTACCTTAAATTTGGCCTAAAAGAAAGCTGGGGAGGGACTTTTTACAAGGGCTTGTAGTGATAGGAAGGGAAGGAATTGATTTAAGCATGAGGAAGGAGATATTGGAGATTAGGGAGAAATTCTTTAAGTGAGTGTAGTGAGACAGTGGAACAGGCTGTTCAGGAAGATTATTGAGGTCCTGTCCCTGGACACATTAAAAACCAGGCTGGAGAAGTCCTTCAATAAGCAAGCCTAGGTGAGAGGTGTCTGTGTCCACGGTAGGTGCATTTGATCTAGATAACCTTTAAGGCCCCTTCCAACCCAATGTATTCTATGACTTAAAAAAAAAAACAAAAAAAACAAACAAAACAACAAAAAAACAAGGTAACTTTTATCTTTACAACAGACTATACTGTTCATATCTTCAGATCTGTTAGGCCTGAAGAACAGCAGAATAACATATTGCCTAATACTTGAGGAAAAATGTTTCTTGTCAGGTTAACATTTTGAATGAAATACCAACAGAGCTTCTCCTTAGGATCAGGATATGGGAGAGGAAATAGCTTGAAATTGTGCCAGGGCAGGTATAGGTTGGAGACAAGGAAAAAATTATTTTCTGCAAGAGTGGTTAAGGGTTGGAACAGGCTGCCCAGGGAGGTTTTGCAGACATTTTGCCTGGAGTCATTCAAGAAATATATTGATATAACACTTTGGGACATGGTTTAATGGGTGTGGTGGTGTTAGGTTGATGGCTGGACTCAATAATCCTAGAGGTGTCTTCCTACTGAAATGATCCTACAATTTTATCATCACAATCCCCAACAAGTTCAGCTGGAATTAACCAGAAAAATAAC
Organism: Psilopogon haemacephalus; assembly: GCA_013396835.1. Lineage (NCBI taxonomy): Eukaryota > Metazoa > Chordata > Aves > Piciformes > Megalaimidae > Psilopogon > Psilopogon haemacephalus. The sequence continues at coordinate 179,471 of VWZI01003022.1, read as the reverse complement.
TCCTTGGGTCACTTCATACAACCTAATATTATGCAAATTGCCACCTGCCACTTATTCTCTGAGTTTCCTCATGGAACAGAGAGAATGGCTCAAGGATTCAATGGAGGTCAGGGTAAAGAGGAAGCAGTGACTCTCTCTCTGTGTGTGTGTGTGTGTGTGTGTGTTAAGACATCATGGAACATTGGAAGTGGAGCATCTCCTAAAGCTTGCAACCTGGATCAGTCCATCTCATTAGTCCCTTGTTTTGGCTACCTCTACAGCAGCCAGGCTAATGAAACATTTCTACTGGATGGCCACATGAAGCTGTGCACATAACAGAGCAGGAAAAAAGGACAGTGATTCCTCAAAATGAGAAGAATAACTGTATTTATGATGGCCAATTTATAATGCCAGCTGTCCTGGGAAAAGATTGTGCTATTAGCATTCTGTCAGTCCAAGTAAAACACCTTTGATCAGGCTTCATAGACTGAAAGAGAATTGTGGCTTCATCCCTCCCAATTGGCAAACATAAAACTGAGCAGTCTTGGCAGGTTACATATGGGAAGGATTGAACCATGACAAAGAAGAGGAAGAGTTTCCAGCTTGGCAAGTCCTGGAGGCATGCATCTGTTTTCATCCTAAGCCGTTCAGGATCATCTCAAGCTCAGAATTATTTTCCTCTGGTGCCACAGGAGAAGCTCATCACACAGTGTTATCCTTTTCCTCAGCATCTACCCCCCAAGGTATGAGAGGAAATGGCCAAGTTACTTTCACAGCAGAGATAATTACCTGCCATCCAAAGTTACAACTGGAGCTGATTTGGTCTGTTGAGCTGAAAAGGAAAAGGGATGGGTTGCAAACAATTTGGTTTGGTGTGATACCCTGCTGCTGTTCCTTCACCCCAGTTCTGTTATCCCAGAAAAAACAGCTGAGTGGCTTTTGCCGGTGTACTTGGCACCCTGGAGCTAGGGTGACTGAGGCCTTTCTTATGCTCTTTAGTGACTCCAGCAGGTCGTGGAGACCCAGGAAGACACAAGCAATGTACAAATCACAGAGATGTAGAATTTTCTTGGTTGGAAGAGACCTGTAAGATCATTGAGTCAACTCAGCACTTACAGGTCACCACTAAACCATATTACTCAGAACCAAATCTACACAACTTTTAGAGCACTCCAGGGACTCCATCACTGCCCTGGGCTTCATGATTCTTTTTGTAAAGACATTTTTCATAATGTCCAACCTCTTCTCAGAATGTCAACTGAAACCCCCAGTGACATTTCTGTCCCTTCAACAGACCTAGGTTGAATACACTGTAATGTTTCTATAAGCCCCTGCAGCTGAAGCAGGACATGGCACAAGACTTAGCAGAAATGTCACAAATGTTGACTCAAGATAGTGGCCCAGAGAAGTTCTGGATACCCCCTCCCTGGAAGTATTCAAGACCAGATTGGTTGAGGCCTTGAGGAACCTGGTCTAGTGGGAGGTGTCCCTGGCTGTAGTGGGAGGGTTGGAACTAGATAATCTTTAAGGTTAATTCCATCTCAAGCCATTCTGTGACTCTATGGAAGAAGAACATTCTGTCTATTGTACTCTGCCTTCTTTGTGCATCGCTTTTCAGTGGGTAAGGTTTCCATCTGCAGGAGGCACTGATATCCAGGTACCACTACATTAGATTCTGGGTACAGTTTTAAGGTCACTATCAAGACCAGACTTATTCTCCATGCAAACTTTGATTCTCCAGATGGAGATGACACATGTCAACTGAGAATATATTTTGCATTTGGTAGCTTGGTATGGCACCAGTCATGCTTAGAGAGGCCTCCATGTACTTTCTCCTACCTATCAACCACACTATAGCCACGCACTATAGGCAACAGACATGTGTCATGAAGATGTCTACAGTCCTCTCTTCTCTGAACTTTCCTCTCATTCATCCTTGCTATCCTCTCAAGCCCGTTGACAGGGTCATGCCTGTGTCGTTTTCATGACTGCTATTTACTTTACACCACCTTCTATTGCAGGTAGAAAAATACCATCTCAGAAAGTTTCCTTTGGAGTGAAAAAATATTCCTTTGTGAGTTTAATGAAAGCCACGCACATCAAAGCTGGAGTAAAAGTTTAGTAGAAAATAACATTTACTTTTTAAAGCACATTTGGTAACTAAAGTTTATATTCTCTCTATTGAGCAACAGAAAGCAGGAGAGAATATTTGCTATGCTCCCAAAAGAACTTCTTGTGGAATGCAGTTTTGCACTTGTGGAAGTGAGGGTGCAAGAGAGGGAGACAAACACTGCAATCCCAAACTGTATGGACAATCTTAGAATCATTAAGACTGGAAAAGACCTCCCAGATCATTGAGACCAACCATTAACTTAACACTACCAAGGCCACCATTAAACCATGTCCCTGAGTGTCACATCTACATGTTTTCTGAACATTTCCAGGAATGGTGATTCCAGCACTTCCTTGGGTAGTCTGCTTCAGTCTTTGAGAACTCTTTCAGTCAAGAATGTTCTAATATCCAATTTAAACCTGCTCTGTGGCAAATGGAAGGTATTTCCTCTCATTCTATCACTTGTAACTAGGGAGAAGAGAAAAAAACCCACCTGGGTCCAATCTCTTTTCAGGTAGTTGTAAAGAGTGAGAAGGTCTTCCCTCAGCCTCCTTTTCTCCAGATTAAACAACTCCCATTCCCTCAGATGCTATTTGTAAATGTTGTGCTCTGGATACACACCATCAATTTAATGTCCTTCTTGTAATGAGGGCCCCAAAACTGAGCCCAGGATTGAAGGTGTGGCCTCACCTTGAATGTGTCCAGGGTTACAGCCTGAACTATATCCCCAGGCAGCCTGTTCCAGTATTTCACCACTTCCATTGTGCAGAACTTCCTCCTGATGTCCAACCTAAATCTCCCTTTCTTCAGTTTCCAACCATTGTCCCTCATCCTGTCACTACAGGCACTTTTAAACAGTCCCTCCCCAGCCTTCCTGAAGGCCCTTTTCAGACATAGCTCTAATGTGTCCCTGGAGCCTTCTCTTCTCCAGGCTGAATAGTCCCAGATCTCCCAGCCTGTCTTTGTAAAAGAGATTCTCCAGCCCTCTGATCATTTTTGTGGCCACTCCTCTGGACACGCTCCAGCAAGCCCATGTCCTTCTTACATTGAAGGCCTCAAGAGCAGCACATAGTACTCCAGGTTGTGCCTCACAAGAGCAGAGGGAGAACGTAGGATAAACTACACAGAGGAAAGCAAAATAATTAGGCAAGCAAATTTTTAAATCAGCATCTGGAACAGCCAGGTGATGTAGATGAACGAGAAGGAGGTGTCATGCCTCATTGTAGTGGGTTTGCAGTGACCTGCCCCCCCACCTTTTAAAACCCCAGCTAAAACTCAGAAAAACACACTGGAAGTTAATAAATGAAGCTTTATATTTACAGCAATGCAAATATACAAGCAAATATTTACAAGATATAACAGATATTTACAGAAATATACAGTAAAAAAGGTAATAAACACACCACACCCCTCCTGGAGACCAAAATCCCCAGAAGAGGGTAACCAAACTCCCTTACCACCTTTTGCCCCCTTTCCCAGCTTTATCTCACCACCTCTTGATGCTGCAGATAAGCTGAAGATCAGAGAGATTAATGATAGGAGAAAGGGTTAGTTGTTTTAGTGGTTTTACTCTGAATCTAGCCAGCAAGACCAAGAGACAAAGGAAAAAAACTGCCGGAGCCAGCACAGACCCAAGCCAGACTGGCCCCACAAGCCGACTGACTATCTGGATGTTTTGAGAACATTTCTTAAAACAATTTTTTTTTTTTCTCTGTCTCAGTGAAACTTGGTGAAGTGACACTGTGTTGTTTAACCCTCTCTCAGCCAATGGTCTAATTACTCACTCAAATTCTCCAATTAGCTCAAACCAACACACTCATTGACTAAGTTTGTTTCATTTCTTTAATATCAGTACTGGCTTGATGGTGCATTTGCCTGACTTAGGTGCTCCATGAAGCCATTATTAGCTGAATGGTCATTGGAAAGCATCAGGAAGATACTTTTATTATGCCTCAATTATTGTCATGTTCTGGATCTTCACAGAGAGGATGTATGTACCTAGACTTCCCTGTTGCTCTCAGCATACCTAACATTGCTGCATCTGTTTAAGACCAGACCTAAAGGTGTTACTACTGATTTCTAGAATAAGCCATAGGCCTACAAAGCTTTGCTTTCCTCTCCTCCTTCCCAGTCCCAGGCATCAGGAAAGAGCTACTTGGTTGACGGCTAATTAAACGCTTCCATTGAGCAATCCAGAGCTTGGTAAACCCACATCTTTCTTTCTGCAAACCATTTGGAAAAAGATGAAAGATCTGAGTTTGCCTCTTGACAAGTTGGAGGCTGAATTCACCCAACTTTGAAGGAAGTAGAGATAAATGAAGGCAGCAAGCTCTTAAACCAACGGATACGAAGCAGAAAAGACAACCCACAATTGTCTCTTCAGGTAGAAACTTGAATCCCTGACAATGAGGTGCCATGCTGGCTTATGAGATATCTGTGGGTGCAAAATGTAAATCCTAATGAAGGCAAAAAGGGCTACAGCAGACAGGAGAAACAAACATGCCATCTGCCTGTCTTATCTCCCAACCAACAGAACACTGCCATCTCTGTACTGAGCATTGATCAACAGCCCATTCCAAGGAAAGAGGACAGTGAGACACAGTGCATTCATTTTGCATCCTCTGCTGAGCACGAGGCCAAAACTTAGGGCAAATTGGATTTTTGGCAGGGCTGGTGTGCTGGTTTGAACTAATTGGAGGATTTGAGTGATAAATTAGACTATAGGCTGAAAAATGAAAACACATGATGTCACTTCACTTTAAGTGTTGTAACCCAAATATAGATAAAGGAGACTCAGATCTCTCTGGGTTGTGGCTACCTCTTGCATGGCTCCATTTCCCTGCCTTTTGTAGCTGATTCTCAATAATTCCAATAACTTCTTTCCTGCTACTAACCCCCTTGCTGATCTACCTTCACCTATCTGCTGCATCAACAGATGGTGAGATAAGACTGGGGAAGGGGGGAAAGGTGGTAGGGGTGGTTAGAAACCCATCTTAGGGATTTTGATCTCTGGGAGGGGTGTGGTCTTTCTGTATTACCTTTTCACTGTACATATCTGTTAATGTCTCTTATACATTGTAAATATCTGCTTGTATATTGAGCATTGCTGTAAATATAAAGCTTCATTTATCAACTTCCAGCCATCTGAGTCCTAGCCTGCGTTATATCAAAGGGTGGGGGGACAGGTAACTGCTAAACCACCACAGCTGGTGTGAAGTGGTCTTGCCCAGGAAAGCACACGTGTATATCCTTTAGGATGGAAAAGGCTTTAAAATCATGGAGTCCAACCATAAACTTAACACTGTCAATTCCACTGATAAACCATGTCCCTAAGTGCCACATCTTTGCCTCTTTCAAACACCTCCAGGAACGGTGATGCAACCACTTCCCTCGGCAGCCTGTTTCAATTTTTAGGAACCCTTTGGATGAAGATATTTTTCCTAATATTCAATGCAAACCCCCCCTGCCACAACTTGAGGCCACTTCCTCTAGTACTGTCACTTGCTAATTGGAGAAGAGATTGATCCCTACCTGGCTGCCGTCTCCTGCTCTGGTTTGGGGGGTGGGGTGGGGGAGGTGTTTGGATGGGTGGACTGGATGATCTTTTGAGGCCCCTTCCAGCCCCTGACATTCTGTGATTCTGTGATTCTGTGAATTGAAGAGTGCAAGAAGGGCTCCCTTGAGGTTCCTTTTCTTTAGATTAAATGACCCCACTTCCCTCAAATGCTGCTCACAGGACTTGTCTTCTTCATTCTTATTTGGACATGCTTCAGAACCTCTATTTCTTCTTTTTTTTTTTTTTTTTTTTTTTTTTTTTTT
>VWZI01003022.1:144744-173525 GCA_013396835.1 Psilopogon haemacephalus | reverse complement strand
TGTATCACCTAGGTATACACACATCACCACAAAAGCCTGGAAAGACCCTGCTGAACCAGTATTTATACCACACTGGTGGCAGCATGTCCTTCACTAGGGAAGGACAGAACTGGTCAAGCTTCTTTCCTACAGTGAGTAGGGAAGTGGTGGTGCTCTTGTACACAACATTGGTGAAGATACTTCTTAAATATTGGGTTCAGTTTTGGGCCCCTCATTATAAGAAGGACATTGAGGACTGTAATGTGTCCAGAGAAGGGCAACAAGTCTGGTGAAGGGTCTGGAGGACAGGTCTGTTGAGGAGCAGCTGAGGGATCTGGGGTTATTTAGTCTGGAGAAAAGGAGGCTGAGGGGAGACCTCACTGCTATTTACAACTCCCTGAAAGGAGGTTGCAGTGAGGTGAAGGTCATAGAATCATACAATTGCCTAGGTTGCAAGGGACCTCAGAGGCCATCTACTCAACTTCCCCACAGGGACACTCCTATGCAGCCTGATCTAGGCATATTTGCAATATCAGGGAGAATGACTTGGGAGTGGCAGCTGAAGAAAAGCTCACCACGAGCGAGCAATGGTCCCTGGGAGCCCAGAAGACAGCTGTGTGCTGGGTTGCATCCAAAGCAGTGAGAGCAGCAGGACAGGGAGATTTGCAAACACCCCTTCCAATCTCTACCATTCTGTGATTCTGTGACTCTGTGATTCTGCTCAGGGTTTGCAGACTCCAAGAAATGGCAGTATCATTATACTTCTGCTTATTAAAAAGAAGAACTGGCAAGCTTTTATGTTACCATACAGAGACATTCACTGCAATTTTACTGATCTGCACAGGGGGGAGACACAATTTACCTCTTAAGACAGATACCAAAGTCTCCCTTATTGCTTACATCTCTAGGAGATACCACTGGGAGATACTTGCAAACATTTAAGGCTTCTGGGGTGGATGAAACAAAATCTGTAGGGATTCTTGTGAAACATGTAGAAAACATTTAATAAGCTTAAGCTATAATTAAAAAGAAGCAATTTCTATTTGGGGTGGTTTATGAGCTCTTTTAAGGAACAGATAGAAGAGAAGACTCTGGGAAGACCTTCCAGTACCTGAGGGGAGCATACAAGATAGCTGGGGTTGGATTTTTACAAGAGCTTGTAGTGACAGGGTGAGAAGGAATGGATTAAACTGGAAGGGGAGGAGTTTTAGACTGGACAATAGGAAGAAATTCTTTCCAGTGAGGATGGGGAGACACTGGAAGAAGTTGCCTAGAAAGGTAGATGATGCCCCCTCCTTGGCGGTGTTCAAGACCAGGTTGGACAAGGCCTTGAGCAACCTGGTCCAGTGGAAGATGTCCCTGCCCATGGCAGGGGGGTTGGAACTGGATGATCTTTAAGATCCTTTCAAACCTAAATCATTCCCTGATTCTGTCATTTTTTCATATCATCTTATAATTGACCTTTTTTGAGGATGTTTATTGAGAAAGGTGATGGATGTTCAAAGGATGTGTGAGACCAAAGTGTGAAGCCCAGCTGAGTTAAATACAGCCTGAAGCCAGGTCTGATTCTGCCACTCCTTCTAAGAACAGAGAGTTCAGAGGGGATTTGGTGTTGTTTCATTTGCAGTAATTCACAATTAGGAGAATATCTGTCCTGGAATTCTTTTCTGTTTCTTATGTGGTATATGAAGTTAAAGAAAAAATGGACTAATTAAATGGTTCAGGCACACAACTCGGTAAAGATTTAGTACTATTTCATCTAGTGACAGCTATGCATTTAAAACTCTAAGGTGAATAATGAGGACTATCTCTAAGGCAGGTAAATACTGAGAATATGAATTTTCCTTCTCTGAAGAGAAAGGAGAGAGATATTGGGATATACTCACCAGCTACAAGAAAGAGCATCCAAAAAGACAATGAAGTTTTACAGTGACAAATGAAGAGTTCAAAAATTATTTTCATGTTGGAAGCTGTTCACAGAGTGTTTTAACTTACAAATTAGCCCATTTTGTTTTGATAGGCAAGACCTAACTATTTCTGGTTTTTAACTGCCTTGCCTTAGACTTTCTTTCTCCAGAAAAAAAATAAAAGGCAAGAGAATGGAAAGCTGAGATAAGATTAACTCTTTCCATTTATTTTTAAGCAAAACCATTTGGAAACTGCAAAAGATGCCTGGCAAAATTACTTCTTTGTGAGTGTTGTTGCAAATCAAGTCAAAGGAACATCAGTTCTTTTGCAGGAAGTAATTTAAAGAACTTTAATTGTTACATGGCTCCTTTTGATCACAATTCCCAAACAAATAACAGCAATTTCTACCTGCTCTGCTAAGGTTTTCAGCATTCTTTAAGGGTCATTGTCTTGCCATAACAACAATGTAAGATGGACACAGTTCTACCCATCAGTTTGGTTTCATGGTTGACTGAAATGGTACAGGATTGGATGGGCCAAGTTTAGTTGTATGAGGTTTAACAAAACCAAGTGCTGCATCCTGCACTTGGGTAGCAACAGCCCCGTGAATGCTCCAGCCTTGGGACAGAGTGGCTGGAAAGTTTCCAGGCAGAAAATAATCTGGGAGTGTTGGTTGACAGAGGAGGTTTAGGTTAGACAGTGGGAAAAGTGTCTTTACTGCAAGAGTGGTCAGACATTGGAATAGGTTGCCCAGGGAGGTGATAGAGTCACCATCCCTGGAGGTGTTCAAGAATCATGTGGACATGGCACTTTGGGACATGGTTTAATGGCCATGGTGGTCTTACATTGAAGGTTACACTTAACAATCTTAGAGGGCTTTTTGAACTGAAACAATTCTATGGTTGGTTTATCTGATTCTCTGGCAACCACCACACCAGAGTGGAAAAGATGAATTTTCATTATGAAGAACGAAAATCAGACTTCTTACCAGCTCTACCAAGCTTTGATACAGCTCTGTATATTGGAGCATTATTTCTAATAGCTAAGGCACTTAAGCTGCCAGTCAGTGCTGGGACACTTGGAAAGAGCATAGATTAGCAAAGAAAAACAGTGAAAGCAAACCAGTCTCAAAATCCTGCAAAGGGCCAGGAGTGCTACTGGTGAGGATATGATGAGAACCTTCACTAAATCATTGTGAGCTTGGGAAAAGCTGCGAAGCAGGGTATTGTAAAGCATGGACATGACTGGGCAAGTTGTAAGATGAAACCATGCTAGGGACTGTCCCAGGCTTTCCAGAGGATCTCCTACTTTCTTTCATGAAGGGTCATGCATCTTGAGTTGTTTGCTTTTTGCACTGCGTAGAGCCACATGTGGTTCAAAACAAGCAGATAACTAGGGCAGTAAGGGGATCTTGACTGCAGAGCTCTGTGCCAAAGTGAAAGGGGCAGGCAAGGCTTTACTTGGAAACATTTTCCATTCACTGCTACAGCAAGGAGACAGAATGATTTTGCCTTGTAAACAAGAGACCTTTGAGCTCAAATGCTGCGAACAAGGAGACGGGGAGACAGTTTGATGCAAACTAGTTCTGTTTATTACATGCACTTGTTCATCTTATATATGCTTAGATATTCTAAAGAAGGCAGCGTGTTACAGTTTTAATGGCTATTCACCTAACAGCTAAAGCTAACACAATGATTGGCTTAACTAAAAATATGAAATCACATGTCTCTATTTTGTTGTAAGATACAAAACTGCTTAATACAGAGAAATTGTGAGTTCTTTGTTTTACCTTCTTATCAGAGTTTTCACAACCTCTAGATCATTTTGCACCTGACTCCGTCATACACCACATTCCACATGGCCTGTGCCCAAGGCCTGTGTGTCAGCTCCTACATGTAGGAGCTGTGTATCCACACTCAAAGAGCAACCATGATTTTTCTGTTCTGTCTGACTGAGGGTTAGTGTACAAGCATGGCTCTCTTCTCCCTTAAAAATCTTTAAGCATCTTTAAGCAGAGCTGTATTACTCTCAATTATCTCCTTGCTTTATCTCTGAATGAAAACCCATACTCAGAGAATCAAAGAATTGTGGCAACATAGATTCACAGAATGGTTTGGGCCAGAAGCAACGTTAAAGATCATCCAGTCCCAAGCTCCAGCTTGGCATTGAACACCTCCAGGGAGAGGGCATCCACAACCTTTCTGGGCAAGACAATGTCTCACCACTTTCACTGGCAAGAATTCCTTTCTTATCTGCAATCTCAACCTCCTCTCTTCCAGCTTAAATCACTACAAATCCTTGTCAAAAGTTCCTCCCAAGCTTTCTTGCATCTCTCTTCAGGTACTGGAAGGCTGATATAAAGTCTCCCTGGAACCTTCTCTTCTCCAGGTTGAACAAGCCCAACTTTTGCAGCCTGAGAGAACCTACCCTGACCTTCTGTTATGAGTGTAATTTGCATGCATTTTAATAATAACACTAATTAAAAAAGACAGAAACTTCGTAAAGATATCTTGGTGTTTGCATATGCTAGGAAGGAAGAAGGAAGTCCTCTCCATTTGTTCCTTTACTTGAGCTATGCAAAAGTTTGGAAAACTCCTCTGAGGTCAAGTCCAATCATCAACACAACACCACCATGGCCATGAAATCATGTCTCAAAATGCCATGCCCACATGTTTCTCGAACACTTCCAGGGATGGTGACTCCACTATCTCCATGTTCCAATGCTTGAAAAGATAAAGAGCTGTTATGAAAGGTCAGTCCCAGGAAGAAAGCTACAGCCTCAGGAACCCTGGGTTGGTTTGGTGATTTGCCTGGCAAATGTGAGTGTCCTAAACAGTACAAAAGAGGATGAGTTTCTAGGAGGTTTTCCCTTCAATCAAAGGTTTGGTTTTTTTTTTCTGTCATGACTTTGCTCCATGCTGCATCCTGCCTAATCCTTTCAAGCTGTGTGCCAGCTCTCTGGCTTTTTGATTCTGTGTCAGTCCCAAGGGGTGGAAAGTGCTTTTGTAAAGTGCCTTTCAACTCACAGGAAGCTGAGTGGCTGATGTGAGCTTTTGAAGAGTTTGGAGGCCTGGCCATGCATACTTATGTCAGCATATTATGAGGAGGCTGCTGCAGCAGATTGTGGAGGTAAGCTGATTTGTTTCTCCTCCTGAAACAGGTGCTTTTTCAGAGCAAACCTAGTGACATGAAATTACTCCTGTTTAGTAGGGTGAGCAATGTGGCAGCACCAGTTGTCCCTGTATTACTAACAGAGATTGAAACTCCGGCAATAAAAGCCTGAGCCCCAGTAAATCTAGGTGTGAGGCTTTGAAATCTTAGGGGAAAACCATGAGCTTCTCAGATTTTATCCTTAAAATTTAAATACAAATGAAAATGTTTCAAGCCCATTTTTTTCACAATATATTTTCACATCTTATATGTGTTCCCATGCTGTTTTCTGGTACAGTATAGGACCATAGAATCATAGAACCATTAAGGTTGGAAAAGACCTCAAACATCATCAAGTCCAACTGTCAATTCAACCACAACATGTCCATTAAACCATGTCCCGAAGTGCCATGTCCATATGTTTCTTGAACATCTCCAGGGATGCTGACTCTACCACCTCTTGAACAGCCTGGTCCAATGACTGATCACTATGCAGCAAAGAAATTCTTCCTGATATCCAACCTAAACCTTCCCTGGCACAATTTCAGACCATTCCCTCTCCTATCACCTGATACTAGAGAGAAGAGACCAACCCCCACCTCACTCCAACCTCCTTTCAGGGAGTTGTAGAGAGCAATGAAGTATCTCACTGTCTTCTTCTCTAGGCTAAACAACCCCAGATCCCTCAGCTGCTCCTCACCAGACCTGTTCTCCAGACCCCTCACCCACTTCATTGACCTTATCTGGACATATTCCATCACTAAAATGTCTTTCTCGTAAGAGAAGGGCCCAAGATTGAACCCAGTACTTGTGGCGTAGCCTCAACAGTGACAAGTACAGGGGGACAATCACTCCCCTACTCCTGATTCAGGCCAGGCTTTTGGTGGCCTTCTTGGCTACCTGAGTACACTGATGACTCATCTTCAGCCAGCACCCCTTGGTCTTCTTCTGTCAGGCAACTTTCCAACCATTCTACCCCAAGACTGGAACATTGATGGGATTGTTGTGATCTAGATGCAGGACCTGGCACATGGCTTTGTTAAATCTCATACAACTGACCTTGGCCTATTGATCCATCCTGTCCAAGTCTCTATGCAGAGTCTTCTGACCCACAAGATAATCAAATCTTCCTCCCAGTTTAGTGTCCTCTGCAAACTTACTGGAGGTGCCTCAGTCTCCTTATCCACATCATTCATAAAGCCATTAAAGAGAACTGGCCCCAGCACTGAGTCTTGGGGGACACCACTGGTCACCAGTCACCAACTGGATTTAATTCCATTCCCCACGACTGTTTGGGCCCAACCCTCCAGCCATTTTTTTTTCATGATGAAGCATCTACTCACCCATAATGTAGCAGCAATTTCCTCTGTGGCATGACTAAACACAAGGGGACTCAGTAATCATGTAGGTACATAAACAGATATGACAGAACCCAAGGATTTAGAAAGCCGCTTACAGGTATTTAACCTACTTAAGTAACTGAACTTAGAACGTAATTTTTCCTCTGAAAATTATTTTAAAAGCACAAAGTGTTCAAATATTCACTTCATTTTGTTGCCTTTCCCAATAATTTATTAGCAAACCTCTTAGATAAGCCATTTGAAAGAGATTATCTCCAGATCAGGCTGTGGCAAGCTACCATCCAGCACAACGTCTAAATAAGAGAATTTTCCTTTAATGCTTCTCTGTCTTTAAAATAAGATTCCTTGAAAACTGTACTCAAACACTGGGAGGAAGTGAGAAGGATATAAACAGAAGGATGACTTCAGCAGAAGGTAGCAGGTATTTGGGCTGCCCCAGAGCAGCCCAAAGGTGTTGCCCTGTCCTTGAGAGCCTAGAGCTACCCTGTACCTGAAGGGAGCTTATAAGAAAGCTGGGAAGGGACAACAGGGAGCCTTGTAGCAACAGGACAAGGAAGAATGGTTTTAAACTAGAGGCTGCTCAGCTGCCTGCACTGCAAGGCCTTGAGCAACCTGGTGTAGTGGAAGGTGTCCCTGAACATGGCAGGGAGACAGGAACCAGATGATCTTGAAGGTCCCTTCCAACCTAAACCATTCTATGAATCTATGAATGACTCTTTTGAGGTGAAAGAGGTGCTGGCCTGCATGGAGCATTCTGCACCTCAGTACTTTAACAGTGCATCAGGTAAGGGTAGCTTTGGAACACAAGATGCCGTTGGATTGGTATCTGTAAGTCACTTCCTTCTTTGTCACATTTCAGTAAAACATTTTGGCATAGTTACAACACCCTTTTCTCTTTCAATTGAGCGGACAATAAGCACTTAAAGAAACATAGAACATTATCAAAGTCATAAATAAAAACGAGTAAAGTTCATAGATTTGCTTATTTCTGAGAGAAAATACAAAAAATCATGGAATTGTTTCAGTTGGAAAAGCTCTTTAAGTCATAGAGTACAATCATCAACCCAACACCACCACATGCACTAAACCATGTGCCAAATGCCATGTCCACACATTTCTTGAGCACCTCCAGGGATGATGACTCCATCACCTCTCGGGGCAGCCTGTTCCACTCTCCAAACTAAACCTCCCCTGACAGTTTCAAGCCATTACCTCTCCTTCTATTATCTGATATTGAGGAGAAGAGACCACCCCCCCACACACACACCCCGCCCTCACTCCAGCCTCCTTTCAGGGAGTTGTAGACAGCAATGAGGGAGTTGTAAAAAGCCTCCTCTTCTCTGGGTGAACAAACTCACTTCCCTCAGCTGCTCCTCACCAACCCTGTTCTCCAAACCCTTCACCAGCTTTGTTACCTTTCTCTGGATGCACTCCAGCACCTCAAAGAATGAATCTTTTTCCTATCCTCCACACTATGTTTCAAAGTTTTAATGAAGTCTCCTTTCATTTTTGTGCTGTGATTGTCTGGAGCTTGGGTTGCACAGCAACAGGACAGTGCAGCAGAAAGCATTCCCTCACTATAATGAGGGGCTGTTGTTGTTGACTGTTTGCTGGTGCCCAGCACAGCATGCCTGCCTAGATGAATACTTCTTTTCCACCAGAGGCACTGGTCTTTTGGAGATGTATGAGAAGTAAAGGGAAACAATCCTGAAAGCCTGAGGAGCTGGTGTTCATTTAACATCCTAGTGAAGGTGAGGACCACTTTAAGCTATAAAGTTGGAGAAACAACGTGAACAATGGAGGCTCAGATATGTTTGGGAAGGTGTCATACATGCATTTTCTATAAACTCTACTTCCTTACTCCACCGTGAGCTGAATTTAGTGGTGCTGTATTATTTGACAGGACTGAAACTGCAGCAGATCCCAGAGGCCTCATGAAATGTCTAAATCCACTGTCACCATAGTACATGCCACATGCTGCTCTACTCCACTTTGCTGAGGCCCCACCTGCAGTGCTGGAGCCAGCCTGGAATCCTCAGCACAGCAAGGCCAGAGGAGGCCACAGCAATGCCAGACTTGCTGCTGTGAGGTCAGGTGGAGAAAGTTGAGGATGTTCAGACTAGAGAAGAGAAAGCTCCGGTGAGACCTTCTGGTGGCTTAGAAGAAAGCTGGGCACAAACCTTTTAGCAGGGCCTCTTGTAACAGGACAAGTGTGAATGGGTTCAAAATAAAAGAGGCAAGGCTCAGACTAGAGAGAGGAAGAGAAGTGCAACAAGGCTGGTGAGGGGGCTGGAGCACAGCCCTACGAGGACAGGCTGGGGGAGCTGGGGCTCTTCAGCCTGAAGAAGAGGAGGCTCAGGAGAGACATTATTGCCCTCTTCAACTACCTGAAAGGAGATTGTAGCTAAGCGGGGCTCAGTCTTTTCTCCCAGGCAGTCAGTGACAGAACAAGAGGACACAGTCTCAAGCTGCACCAGAGGAAGCTTAGACTGGACATTAGGAATAAGTTCTTCCCAGAAAGAGTGAGTGCCCATTGGAACAGGGTACATGGGGAGGTGGCGTAGTCACCATCCCTGGAGATGGTTAAAAGAAGACTGGATGAGGCACTTAGTACCATGGTTTATTTAATGAGAAGATGTTAGGTAATAGGTTGGTCTTGATGATCTCAAAGGTCTTCTCCAACCTGTTTAACTCAGTGAATCTTTTTTTAATAGTAAGGATGGTGAGACACTGGCTCAGGTTGCCCAGAGTGGTGGTAGATGCCCCATCGCTGGAACATTCCAGGTGATGTTAGAGCTCTGAGCAACCTGCTTTAGTTGCCCATGTCCCTGATGACTGTAGGTGGCTTTGACTAGATGACCTCTAATGGTCTCTTCCAACCTAAAGCATTTGGTGATTTTAGCCTAACTGACCACGTACAGAGTGACAGCAAAGCCAGGTCAGCTGACTCACTTGCAGAATGCCAAGCAGACAGCTTGAAAATGCATTCTTTCCATTCAGGTGTGTAACTTAATCTAGCAACCTAAGAACTCTGTTAGAGACTAGTTAGAAAAAGAAAACTTATTTGGATAAGAAAGCATATATCTAGGGAACAACCTCAGCCTTGGGAAAAAAGGTAGCAAGGAAGCTCAGCAATCATCACAATATTTTCACCTCCAATGTGAAACCTTCCTTTGTCTTACATCAGACATCAGTCATAGAGATGCCCAATACAGGAATCACAGAATCATAGAATGGTTTGGGTTGGAAGGGACCTCCAAAGCTCATCCAGTCCAATCCTCTTGAAGTCAGCAGGGACATCCTCCACTAAAGCAGGTTGCGCAGAGCCTTGGCCAGCCTGACCTTGAATATCTCCAGGGATAGGGTCTCAGCTTCCTTCCTGGGCAACTTGCTGCAGTGTTCCAGCATCTTGATGGTGCAGAACTTGTTCCTGACATCCAATCTCAATCTGCTCTTTTCTCATTTCAAACCATTGTTCCTTGTCCTATCAGTGCAAGTCTCTGGAAATAGTCCCTCTGTAGCCTTCTTGTAGGCCATTTCAAGTACTGGAAAGTCTCTGTTAGGTCTGCCTGCACCCTTCTCTTCTCCAGGCCATAGACATTGGCCATTTTCTCTCAATGAAAAGTGGAGAAACTTAGAGGACACGACCAATACTAAGGAGCTGGCTTATATAGAGAAAATCTTATGTTCAAGTAAGCATTTCCCCACAAGCACAGGACTCAAACACCATGGTGAAGAAGATGCTCAAGCGTATTCTGCATGAACTCCAGAAGGAAGATCAAGCCAGAGGTGAAATTGACCCTCTCTCCTCTAACAAGAAAATGTTGCTCCTTGCTGCAGAAAAGCAGATTGCAGCTGAAGAGGTTAAATACATTAGAGAAAATCTCAGTTGTAGACAGCCACATGAGGCTAGAATAGGTCAAATTCTTCCTGGTGGGGGCTTACCAGGTGGGGAAAACTTTCCCAGATGTATGATTTGCATGAGATGCTGTGGACCATGATAACTCTTGTTAAACTGTCACACATTATTTTGTCTTGTATGATCTTCCAGCTACCCTCCCCACACATGTATCTCATTGAACTGCACTGACTTTGTTTCACTGACTTCACCTAATGGCACGAGAAGAAGTCAAGAAATCATTTTTATGGTCCTCTGGGTAATTTTATCTTTCAGTGTCAGACCACACCTGGAGCACTGCCTGCAGTTTTGGTCTCTGCTGTACAAAAAAAAAAATGTGTGGAGAGGCTGGAAAGTGTCCAGAGAAGGGCCAGGAGAATGATCAGAGGCTTGGCATCCCTACTTGTAAGGAAAGGCTGAGAAAGCTGCCTTTGTTCAGTGTGGAGGAGGCTGAGGGAAGACCTTATCACCATGGACCAAGACATAAGGAGTGGCTACCAGGAGGATGGAGACTCCCTTTTCACAAGGAGCCCCGTGGAAAAGACAAGAGGTGATAGGGACAAGTTCCTTCTGGGGGGATTCCCATTAGAGTCCAGAAAAAAAATGCTTCCCCATGAAAACAGTCGGACATTGAAATAATTTCCCGAGGGCAGATGGTATAAACTTGTCCCTACTACTACATCTACTCCTACAACTTGTTACTTCTACTACAGCTGGCAACAGTCAGGAAAGGGTCATCTCCCTTGTGTTCCTACTTTCAGTGGAAAAGTTGCCTTTGAAAGAGAATCCCCAAAGTCCAAAAGCCAAGTTAGATCTGCATTACTGCTATCTGTGGCTCTGCATGTGAAATGGAGATTCAGAACCCCCACCGTTCCTGTAGCAAATGACTTACCTTGCTCCTGTGCTATCCATATGGTAATTTTACACCAAAAAGTGATTGCTGAGAGGTCTGTAATGATTTATTGCATGCGTTATATGTTTATCTCTAAGCCTTTTGGTCTGAGGTGCCCATCCCAATAACTGCCTTGTTCTGCTCCTTTTTATTCTTCTTTTTTTAACCTTCTTTAGATTTTTTTTTTTTTCATCCTCTCAGTTAGGCTTGAATGGTGCAATGCATTTCATCCTCACTACATCGAAGTTCAGAGTTAACAAAGGTATGCAGAAATAATACGAAAAAATTTGAGTTACTATGGGAACATACATTGTAATTGCATCTTCTGTGACATATAAAGGACTCCTAGGGAATGTAAGAAGACATTATTTCATGTCAGAATTGGTTGAGTTGCTCCTTACATCTCCTGTTTGGGGTTGGATTCTGATACAGTAACTCCATTTTCTGATTTCACCAATACTCAGTATCTCCTTCTTCAGGCCCTGGAGCAAGCTGCCCAGAGAGGCTGTGGAGACTTTCAAGACCCATCTGGATGCATTTCAGTGTGACCTGCCCTAGGCGATCCTGCTTCAGCAGTGGGGGTTGGATTCAGTGATCTTTAGAAGTACCTTCTAACCTCTAATATTCTATGATTCTCAGTATCTCAGTATTCTCAGTATCTCTTTCTCTAGAGAATTCTAAGACCTGTCTGGATGTGTTCCTGTGTGGCATGCCCTGGGGGACACTGCTTTGGCAGGGGAGTTGGACTCTGATCTCCAGAGGTCCCTTTCAACTCCTACCATTCCATTATTATATTGGTAAAATCTGACATTAAGACTCTGGAATGGGTGGGAATGTTGTTTATTCTGATTCATACAAGCTGTAAATTAGACCTCGTGGGGTTTTTTTTGAAATTCAAAGGTTAAGTGAAGCACTTTTATGTTCTTGGTTTGAACTGGATTCATTTCTACATTTGTTCTGTGGGTGGAAAATTAGAAGTAACCAAAGAATATCAGAAATTGATGGGAAACTTGCACTGCTTCAAATATGTACAATTTAAGCTGAAGTCCTCTGCTAACACATTAACCTGTGACAAATATTCTCCATATGGGGAGGCAGAGATCTGCAAAATGCATTAAAACAACCAACATGAAGAACTCCCCAGATCACCAGATGGGGAAAGGGAATCCTGATTTAGTATCTGCCTTTATCTTTTTTTTTCTGACCTAGGAGCTTAAGTTTCTCTTCATCAGTACTGGCCTTCAGTCAGCTTTAGACTGTGAAAGAATAAAGGGAGAAGGGATTGTTCTACACAGAGCTAGGCTGACACTGAGGTGTCATTTGAACAAGGAGTCCAAAGCCACCAAGTTCTTTGAATATGAAGTGTTGCAGAATGTTTCAAGCTGAACTATGCATGCAACTAGTTTTAAGAAACTCCTTTTGGCAAGAAAAAGATAAGGGAACCCCCCCCCCGCCCCATTCCTCACATATCATCTATCATAGGATGGTTTGGGTTGAAAGGGAACTCTTTTCCCCTGTGTCAGGTGATAGAAGGAGAGGAAATGGCCTGAAATTGTGCAGGGAGGACTAGGCTGGAGATGAGGAAAACTGTCTTTGCTGCAAGAATGCCTGGGGATTGGAACAGGCTGCCCAGGGAGGTGGTGGATCACCATCCCTGGAGTGTGGTGGACATGGCAGTTGGGGACATGGTTTAATGGCCATGCTGGTGTTGGGTTCATGGTTGGGTTTCATGATCTTTGAGTCTTTTCCAACCAAAACAATTCTATGATTCTATAATTCTGTCTCAAATTTTGTTCTGAGCTAAGGGAAGAAGCCCTGAAAGTGAAAGAAAATTCGCTTCCTGCTGGTAGAGCAATAGAAAGCTGAAATGACTCATAAGGGAGTTGTTAATGCTGAAATAATTTCCAAATATTATAAAGTGTCTTCAATGCCACATTAGCAGAGGAGAGAATCTAACCCAGTGCATTGATGCACAGAACTAGTTTTTGTGAAAGGTTGCAGAGCATTTCTTGTTACTAAGAATATAAGAGTTGATGCATTTTTGTGTTTGGAGAATCATTTTTTTCTGGGCACATGTCAAACTATCTTTAATTTCTGTAAAAGCAGTGAAAATTGCTACCGTTGTGATTACCTGATTGTGGACATTATCTAAAGAAGCATTTCAAAGAGGACATTTCTGTTCTATAATGTCATTTGAGGCTGTCACTAGCTGAGAAAAAACTACATGGAGATTAACATAGCAGTGTGGCAATGCAGAGAGCCATAGAGTCATAGAATCACAGACAATGGTAGGGGTTGTAAAGGACCTCTGGAAATCATCCATTCCAACCCCAATCACAAAGAAGGATTACCCAGTGCAGGTCACACAGGAATACCTCCAGGTGAATCTTGAAATTCTTCACAGAAGAAGATGCCAAAACTTCTCTGGGTATCCTGCTCCAGTGTTACATCACCTTTGCAGCAAAAAAGATTTTCCTCATTTTGAGGCAAAACTTTCTGTGTTCTAGTTCGTATACATTGTCCCCTATCACAGGACACCACTAAAATGAGCCTGGCCCCTTCTTGACATCCACCCTTAAAATATATACAAAAATTAATAAGATCTCCTCTCAGCCTTCTCTTCTCCAGGCTAAACAGCACCAGGTCTCTCAACCTTTCCTCATCAGACAGTGTGGTGGTTCAGCAGTACCTGCCCCCCAAACACCTTTGAAATAACCCAGGCTACAACTCAGTCAGCTGGAAGTTAATAAATGAAGCTTTATATCACAGCTTTGCACAATATACAAGCAATTTTTTTACAATATATCACAGATATTTACAGATACATAGAGTAAAAAGGTAATACAGAAACACCACACCCCTCCCAGAGATGAGAGTCCCCAAAAGGGGTTCCCAACAACCTTACCACCTTTCCGCCACTTCCCAATCTTATCCACTATCTATCTTAAGTGCCAGGTAAGTGGGGAAGATCATCCAGGGAGGTTAAGAGGAAGGAAATGGGTTAGTGGAGTTACACAGATCCAGCTAGAAGTCAGGGAGAGAGAGAGAGATGCAACAGCCCCAACAGCTCAAACAGCTCTGTCTTATCTATGTTATGGTTCTAACTCTTATACTATTCCAGTAAACCTACAAGTGGAGTAGACATCACAAATGTTTTCCTTTCTCAGGCTATAACCTAATTTCTCATTAAAATCCTCCAATGAGCTCAAACCAGCACAGACAGAGTTCCAGTACCTTCATCATCCTCATAGCACTACTTAACTGACCTGTTTGCCTCTCTTTCTCATCTCCTCCCCCAAGTTCCCTACATCTATCATCTAGTGACCAGCAATAGATCCCACCCTCTGTGCAGCTGTCACCTTATCCATGTGGTACACAGCCTTCCACGGGGTCATGTTGTGCTAGAGATAATGATCCAAAGCAGCTCCTGAGACACACTGGAAGCCTGAAGACCCTGAAGCTAAAAGCAGAAGCATCTTTCATGTTCTGTATTATCCAGAGGCTTTCACACAGCTTGCAGAGAGTCTTCATGGAACAAGGACCAGAACTAAGCCTTCTTCCCTCCCAAGTTAACATACTTACCAGGTGTATTCCTACTTACTTTGCTTCTCAGGCTCCCAAAGTTATAGACATGCAGGATGAGTATTTCTCAAAGATTAAATTTCGTGAGGGCTATTGTGGTTGATAGCTGTTTTCAAGGCAAAGAATCTCTCTCCAAAAACCCTTTGTGCCTCCAGGAAACTCAAGTGCTAGAAATGAGTGGAAGTGGAATCCCTTCTTGGAAGTATCATGGTGTAACACCTGACAAACCTGGTGGCCTTCCATGAAGAGGTCACAACGTTAATAGATGAGGGGTGAGCAACTGATGTCATTTACCTGGAGCTGACCAAAGTCTTTGACACTGTCCCACACCACATCCTGTTCTCCAAGGTGGTGAAACACGGCCTTGATGGATACACCACCAGATGGATAAAGAATTGGCTTGATGGCCACACCACAAGAGTGATTGCCAATGGCTCCATGTCCAAGTGGAGTCCAGAGACAAGCAGAGTCCCTCAGGGATCAGTCCTGGGACCAATCTTGTTCAACGTCTTTGTGGGCGACATGGACAAAGGCACTGAGTGCACCCTCAGCAAGTTTGCTGATGACACCAAACTGTGTGGTGCAGCAGACACGCTGGAGGGCAGGGATGGCATCCAGAGGGACCTGGACAAGCTGGAGAGGTGGGCACAAGTCAACCCCATGACTTTCAAAAAGGCCAAGTGCAAGGTCCTGCACAAATCCAGACTGGGCAGTGACTGGCTGGAGAGCAGCCCTGAGGAGAGGGGCTTGGGGGTGCTGATGGATGAGAAGCCCAACATGAGTCAGCAGNGTCACAACATTAATAGATGAGGGGTGAGCAACTGATGTCATTTACCTGGAGCTGACCAAAGTCTTTGACACTGTCCCACACCACATCCTGTTCTCCAAGGTGGTGAAACACGGCCTTGATGGATACACCACCAGATGGATAAAGAATTGGCTTGATGGCCACACCACAAGAGTGATTGCCAATGGCTCCATGTCCAAGTGGAGTCCAGAGACAAGCAGAGTCCCTCAGGGATCAGTCCTGGGACCAATCTTGTTCAACGTCTTTGTGGGCGACATGGACAAAGGCACTGAGTGCACCCTCAGCAAGTTTGCTGATGACACCAAACTGTGTGGTGCAGCAGACACGCTGGAGGGCAGGGATGGCATCCAGAGGGACCTGGACAAGCTGGAGAGGTGGGCACAAGTCAACCCCATGACTTTCAAAAAGGCCAAGTGCAAGGTCCTGCACAAATCCAGACTGGGCAGTGACTGGCTGGAGAGCAGCCCTGAGGAGAGGGGCTTGGGGGTGCTGATGGATGAGAAGCCCAACATGAGTCAGCAGTGTGCACTTGCAGCCCAGAAAGCCAACCAGATCCTGGGCTGCAACCGGAGAAGTATGGCCAGCAGGTCGAGGGAGGTGATTCTCCCCCGCTACTCCACCCTGGTGAAACCCCACCTGGAGTACTGCATCCAGTTCTGGAGCCCCTATTACAAGAGGGATGTGGGCATCCCGGAGTGTATCCAGAGAAGGGCCACGAGGATGCTCAGAGGGCTGGAGCACCTCTGCTATGAGGACAGACTGAAAAAGTTGGGGCTGTTCAGTCTGGAGAAGAGCAGGCTCCAAAGTGATCTTATTGTGGCCTTCCAGTATCTGAAGGGTGCCTACAAAAAAGCTGGGGAGGGACTTTTTAGGCTATCAGGTAGTGACAGGACTAGGGAGAATGGAGCAAAGCTGGAGGTGGGGAGATTCAGATTGGATGTGAGAAGGAAATTCTTCAGCATGAGAGTGGTGAGAGCCTGGAATGGGCTGCCCAAGGAGGTGGTTTGGGCCAATTTCCTGGAAGTGTTTAAGGCCAGGCTGGATGAGGCTGTGGCCAGCCTGATCTAGGATAAGGTGTCCCTGTCCATGGCAGGGGGGTTGGAACTAGATGGTCCTTGTGGTCCCTTCCAACCCTGACTGATTCTATGTTCCTATGTTCTAATATCTACTGTCAGTAGGTGCAAAGAACAACCATTGCTGAAATGGCTACTCCATAAAGAAGAGAGCATTAAAGAGCAGAGTCACATGAAGTGACAGACTTTTACTTCACCATATTCCTGATTTAATGCAAATGCATTCCCTGGTTCTGGCTGTCATCAATTCCTGTGGGAACAGACTGGTATCATAGACACAGCATATAAAATTGCATGCTTTGCCACAGTGGCTATAAAGATAACAGATCATCAGCATATCAGAGAGATTCATCAACACATGAGACCCAGGACATATGGTTTGTGTTCAGGACAGCTCAGCACTGAGTCACTGCCAGTGTGGAGAAGAAGGGAGAAGATGAGCAGTGCCAGAAATAGATGTGTTTGCCTCAGGAGGCAAAATATCAGTAGTAAAGTCTCAGTGGGGACAAAGGAGTAAGCACAGTTTACATTGAAAAGGAATTATTTATCAAGCCTAAGAATCACAGAATCCTAGAACTGTTTCAGTTGGAAAAGATGTCTAAGATCACCAGATCCAATAGTCAGCCTGAGACCACTATGGACATTGAGGTGTTCATCAGGAATATGGGGCCAAACTTTTCTCAGTGGTGCCCAGTGACAGTACAAGAGGTAATTGACATAAACTTGAACACAGGAAGTTCCATCGAACCATGAGAAGGAACTTCATCCCTTTGAGGGTGGCAGAACAATGGAACAGGCTAGCAGGAAAGGCAGTGAAGTCTCCATCTTGGAGACCTTCAAGAACTGCCAGGATGTGTTCCTATGTGATCTGCTTTAGGTGACCCTGCTTTGGCAGTGGGGTTGCACTCAATGGTCTTCAGAGGTCCCTTCTAACCCTTACCATTCTGTGATTTTTATGGCCATTAAATCATGTCCCAAAGTACCATGTCCTCACATTTCTTGAATACCTCCAGAGATGCTGAATCCACCACCTCCCTGGGCAGCCTGTCCCAATGCTTGACCACTCTTGCAGCAAAGAAATTTTTCCTAATCTTCAACATCAATCTCCCCTGGTAAAATTTCAGACCATTTCTTCTGTCACCTGATGCCAGGGAGAAGAGACCAACTCTCATCTCACTCCAGACTCCTTTCAGGTAGTTGTAGAGAGCAATGATATCTCCCCTCAGCCTCCTTCAAACTAAAGAATCCATTTCCCCCTCTTAATAGAGGGCACTGCTCTAGAAATAAAGAGAACCTGCAGATGCCTCTAAAGATACAAAGAGCTGAAAAGACAAGCACTGACTTCTCTGTAAAAAGAGCTGTTCTTCTATTTCCTCAGGAGCTGGCACTGCTGAAGTTAAAGGGAGCTAAACCTTAGGTGTCAGCACACACAATGTGGAACTTGTCTCTCTCTGACAGAGACTGTGGTGGTAACCAGTGTAAAACTACCTTGTAGGCCTCATGTTCAAATGATGTGACTTACTAATTGTTTCTGCTGTACAGAGGCTGCAGCTACACTGAAAAGAAACATAGAAGGGTTTGGGTTGGCAAGGATCATAAAGATCATCTAGTTCCAAACCCCATGCCATGGGCAGGGATACCTTGCACTAGACCAGGTTCCTCAAGGTCCTGTCCAGCCTTTTGAACACCTCCAGAGAGGCCAAATCCATAATCTCCCTGGGCAGTCTGTTCCAGTGTCTCACTACCTTCACTATAAAGATGATGATCTCTTGTCTAAATCTTGCCTATTCCAGCCCAAAATCATTGCCCCTTGTCCTCTCACTACTCCCTATCTCAGGGAGCGGGAGATTGGTGTGACTCAGAATGTTGAAGATGTTGGCATGTTATTCCTTCACATTCCACTTATAATTAATTATGTCCAGATGTGATGTGGGGCACACTGTAGAAGGCTAGCATCAGCTTTTTCTCTTGGAATATTTGCATTAAACTTAAGGCCTGTTAAAAAAAAAAAAAAACAAAAAAAAAAAAAAAAAAAACCCCAAAACACCCCAAACACAACAAAAAACACAATAAGAAAGAAAAGGCTAATTTGGTCCACAGATGATGGAAAGGGTCTTTTCCAAAATGTGATATTCCCAAGTGTGTAGGCAAACAGAGAGAACAGTTGCCACAGTAACACAGTTCAGGTTCTGTTTCCCCAACTGGATGTTGAAATAATGATTAATTATTCTGGTGTTGGGATGGTTACCAAGCCAAATGTATTTATTTAAGAACCTGCTTTTCATGGACACCCCTATAGAGTTTATGTATGACTGAGTAGTAAATCAAAAGGTAGATACAACAAGGTCAGAACAAAATTTTATACTCTGTGTTTCAAAGTATTCACAAGGTCGCAGATTGCATTGGGTTGGCCTCAAAGGTCATCTCATCCAACATCCATGCAGTCAGCAGGGACACTGCATGGATCCAACTAGATCCAGGTGCTCAGGGACACATCCAGTCTGATCTTTAATGTCTCCAGGGATAAGGCCTCAATCACATCCCTGAGCAGCTTGTTCCAGTGTTTCACCGCTCTCATCAGGAGGCAGAACTTCCTCCTGATGTCCAACCTAAATCTCCCCTGGGTCTCCCTGAAGCCTTCTCTTCTCCAGGCTGAGCGGTCCCAATTCCTTCAGCCGATCTTCATAGGAGACGTCTTCCAGGCCTCTGATCAATTTTGTGACCCTCTTATTGTATCCCTGATACTTTTCCCCATAAATCCACCAGTAGCAGCTGATCCCAAAGCAGAAGGTTCATGTGGCATTCTAAAAATGCAACAATTTGTATTTTTTTCCTTAATTCAATCAGATTGAGACCATTCCTAAAAGCACTTCATAGCAATCCTCTGCAGAAAGAGGAGTGAGTTTGCTATGGACTCATTTTAAAGGCCACTTTTAACATCTTAGAGAGCCAATGCCAACAAAGCTGTGAATTTTCTGTACTCTAAATTATGCTTCAGCAACACACGAGCATAAGGACAACCTAGGGTACATCAAATCTAGGCCTAGAGAATTAGACTTAGGAATTAGATATCTCCTAAATATTGTAATGCATGAGACAACAACTGGAATAAACATTTCTGAAACATTTCATCTTCTGTTAAAGGTCTCACATCTTTCACACAGACACAAACCCATTCATCAATGTGAGTGTTTAGCAAAGAGGGTGCCCAACTGCCAGCATTTTCTGTAGGATATGGCTTACCCTGCGAGTCCTAAACTTTTTGCCTCTCAGATGTAAATGAAGTCTGACTTTGAACTACTTCAAGGAAGTAAATTGTAGAGAGGAGTCACTATGTTTGCAAGTTCAGAATTTCCACATGTTTATGAAAATAATGTGTTTGATAAAAAAAAATCCAATGAGTTTTTAGGAAAACTTCTCAGCCAGTCCAACATAGCTGCCTTGGGGTAGGAAATGATGAAACAAATGCTTCCAAATTAGTTATTATTACTGAAAAAAGCCTGCACGATTGAAAAAAACTATAAAATGGGTAGATATAGCACTATGGGCCATGGTAGTCTTTGGTTAATAGTTGGGCCTGAAGATCTTAGAGGAGCCTCTTGGCAAGAACTCCAGCAATGGACATCTTAGTACCTTCAGAAAAATCTTACCTAGCACACACTGCACAGTTTCAGGAGCCTAAAGACCTCATGAATTCCCTCCAATACTTTCATCTTATGCTTCCCTCAGTAATGAAGTCTATGTCCATCAATGTATCACCTTCACAACCACTCATCCACAATTCCAATATCCACTGCTGCATTATCCTACATTCCTGTACCTAGTTGATGTTAATAACACAATTATGGAAGAACTCTGGTTGGATGGAATGTCTGGAGGCCTCCAGTTAAATCTTGTTCAAAGCAGAGCTTCATTAAATGTGGATTTTCAGGGTATTTTCCAGCTAAGTTTCAAAACTTTGCAATGATGGATATTCCCCAGTCTGCTCCTGTGCTCAGCTGCTCACCGTGCACAGCCTTGAGCAACCTGACCTAGTAGAAGATATCCCTGCCTATGGCAGGTGACTTGGAACTAGGTGATGCCTAAGATCTCTTCCAACCCAGACCATTCTATAATTCAATGGTCATGTTGTTGCATCTATTAATAATTAACTTGTGCTGCAATGTGTAAAAATTCCTTCTTGCCCTTACACTGTGCACCTTCAAGAAGACTCTGGATCCATGCTCTCTGTGGAGGGAAAACAGAGTGTTTACCTCAACAGAAGGCCAGGCCTCTCCCTTCCCTCCTATGCATCTTCATGCTGATGTTTTCACAGCCACTTAGAAAATGAAGGTGAACACATGAATACATGTTGTTGTCATTCAGCACAGCAATGACACTACAGAAAGGCTCTCTCCTTCTAGTGGCCTTCCAGTACCTGAAGGGGGCCTACAAGAAAACTGGGAAGGGATTTCTGGCTTATGTTGACAGGACAAGGGGCAATGGTTTCAAGCTGGAAGAGGTTGACATTGAAGATTAGGAAGAAATTCTTGCCAGAGGGTGTGGTGAGACACTGGAACAGGCTGTCCAGGGAAGGCTGTGGATGTTCCATCCCTGGATCTGTTCAAGGCCAGGTTGGATGAAGCCTTGAAAAACCTGGTCTAGTGGGAGGTGTCCCTGCCCATGGCAGGGGGATTTGAACTAGATTAACTTTATTGTCCATTCCAACCCAAACCATGCTGTGATCCTAAGATTCCTTGCTCTGAGCAGGAAATCTAAACACAGGGGAGTTTTTAGCATGCTTACCAGAAAGAGAGCTTTATGTTTTCATGGGATCAGAATTCACTTCAAAAAACTACTTGGAGGTTTCTGTTTCACAGTAAACACACACTTAAACATAAACATGTTCATAAAAATAACCATTCCTGCTCACAGAAATGGGATTTCAATGTATCCTATTCAGCCTAAGCATCTGACCAGGAGCAGCTTCCCCAACTTTGATTGCTTTGGAGGTTTTGTTTTTGTTCTTTTGTTTTGTTTTGCTTTCTTGCTTGCTTTCTTTGTATTTTTTTGTTTGTTTTTTTGCTTTCCTGCTAGTTAGAAAGGCTATTTGGAACTTGGTTCCTGAGTATCAAATGTAAATCTTGCAGATTGGACCTGATTTTGCTAAAAGTGAAATATGCACCTACCAGTACATAAAGGGTGGCTACCAAGAGGATGGAGACTCCCTTTTTGCAAGACACAGATACCCACATACACAATTTCATACATGAATCTCTGTCTAGGGTTGCTTATAGTGAGTCTTACGTATCAGAAGTTGTCCCAGGAGAGGACTAATACGTCACACAGAACCCATGTTCTGTCAAGTGGGCAGCTGAATGTAGAGCCAAGAAAGGATATTTAGGGTGCTCCAGCCAAACTCTGGACAACCAGGAGACCAAGATCCCTTGCAAGGACCTGCTTAAATTTCAGAGTAATTTCTGATAAGGCAACAGAGGTAATGTTAAAGTTGACTTAATTGCTCACCTGAGTTTAGAGAAAGAAGAGGTGGAATTATTAAGCACCAGATGCTTCTTCAGGAGCATAAGAAACTTCCTGTATGTGAGCAAGAGCTGAAAAAAATTGCGTATTCTACCATTTATGGCAAACAAGCCACAAAACAAAGTAATTTCAGGAACATAAGCAGAAAGTAAGAATATGCTCATCTGATGAATTAAGGTACAGTAATGAACAGCAACGATTTTCAAAACATGGGATAAAAATTTAAAGTGATTAAAAGAGATATACAGAGGGAACATTTTCTCCCTATTTAATCTATTTCTTGCTTGTATTCTCAACTTGTTCTGTGGTGCTTTGGATGTCTGGTTGGTTTATTCCTAAATACAATCACATATCTCTCATAGGGTCACAGAATGGTTTGGGTGTGAAGGGACCTTCAAGATATCTGCCATGGGCAGATACATTTTCCACTAGAATTGGTTGCTCATCCAGCCTGATCTTAAATGCCTTCAGGGAGGGAGCATCCACAACCTCCCTGGGCAACCTCTCCCACTGTCTCACCAGCCTCACTGCAAAGAATTTCTTCCTGATCTGCAGTCTAAACCTCCCCTCTTCCAGCTCAAAGCCATTGCTCCTTGTCCTGTCACTACAAGCCCTTCTAAAAAGTCCCTTTCCAGATTTCTTGTAGGTCCCTTTCAGGTATTGGAAGGCTGATCAACCTGGAGCCTTCTCTTCTCCAGGTTGAACAGCCCCAACTGTCTCAGCTTGTCCCCACACAGGAGTTGTGTAATGTTTTAACCCCTCCTGGGAGCAAGGCCAAACATAATCCCAGGTAGTCTTGACTTCTCCCTGGAGCTGGTCTGGCCTGCCCCCAGGTGTAGTGTTTTAGTCCGCTCCCACTTCCTGCCTGGACTCTATAAAGAGCAGATGATCTTCCTGTTCCTCCCTTTTGGTCTTTGCTCTTTGCTCTCCACATCACCAGCCAGAAGCATTGTGTTTTCCTGCTGTTCCTGCTTTAACTGCAGTTTCCAGCAAACACGCTGGGGGAGCAACCACCTCTGGAACTTCTTCAAACCACCATCATTTTGCATCCATCTTCATCCACCATCATAATAACTTCACTGTCTGGATTCATCTTCCGTCCATTTCCATCCACTTGTTGTATACCTATATTTTGTATTTTGTTTCCCTTCCCTATATTTTTTTGTAACTCTCCTTACCTAAAATATTTCTTATTTATTGTTAAAGTTTCTTTTTTACTTCCAAATCAAATCAAGTCTTCTCATTGGGCTTTTGGGCTCTTGGGGGCTAGCTAAACCAGTACAAGTTGCTTCAGTCCCACCCTAGGAAATAAAATCTAAAAAAAAAAAAACAAAAAAAACAACACTATTGAATCAGCAATGTCATACACTACANAAAAAAACAAACAAAAAAAAACCCAAACAAACAAAAAAACCCCACCCCACCAAAGTCACTGTTAGAGAGCTACTGATTGGTCTGTCTGAATGGTTGGGTTTTTTGGTTGTTGTTGGGGTTTTTTTTGGTGTCGTGGTTTGTTTTGTTTTGTTGGGTTTTTTTAAATTAGTACATAAAATTTTAATTGAGGTAGGAAAGATTAAAAAAATCTATCAACATAGAAAAGATGAAGGAGAATAAGATTACACTTCTGCTGCTTTTATATGGGTATCGAATGCTGTCTATGTCAACACTCTTCCGGGGCTTCTGTTTCAGTACATATTTGTGGTTCAGCACCTCTGTTTGATCCACTCTTCTGTGTAGCATGGAGCTCAGGGACAGTGTAATATTGAAACAACTGACAGCTGTTGGCTGACATCAGGAACAGAGTTAGTTTTTTTCCCCCTGCCTCTCCAGCACCCAAAAACAAACAGGCTTCATAATTTGCCTTCAGATTTTTGTGTTGATCACCTGGTAGACTTGATCCTGAGCTGGAATAAACTGCCTGGCCAGCAAATTGAGAGAGGTGATTCTACCACTGCTCTGCTCTGGTGAGACCTCATCTGGAGTACTGTGTCAAACTATGGGCAACACAAGAGAAGCGTGGGACCTCCTGCAGTGCATGAAGAGGAGGGCCATAAAGATGAGGGCCAGATCACCTCTCCTATGAACACAGGCTGAAAGTGTCGGGGCTATTGAGCTTGGAGAAGAGAAGGCTCCAGGAAGACCTTAGAACTGCATTTCAGTATCTGAAGGGGACCTGCAGAAAGGCTGAGGAGGGACTTAGAAGGGCCTGTGGTGATAGGACAATGGGCAATGGTTTGAAATTGGAGCAGGGGAGATTTAGGTTGGACATCAGGAGGAAGCTCTGCACAATGAGAGTGGTGAAACACTGGAACAGGTTTCCTGGAGATGTGTTTGAGGCCTTACTCTTGGAGGCACTCAAGATATGCTAACTGGACTGAAAGACACTTGCTCCTCTGCCTGCTAGGTGCCAGTGTATCTTCAAGTCCACTGAAGTAGGAGAAAATGAAGAAACAGGAGTGGGGGTCATGTAGAATAGTTCTGCCTGAAAAATATGTGTGCAGGTGAGAGTAAAGCAACCTTTTGCTCCAGTTAGCATAATGCTCTGATTTGTTAATGCCTTCTCTGAAGTGCTCTGATGAAGACTTCAACTGATGCAATCACTCACAACACACAACACCATTACCTGCTCTTTGGAAGGTGCACACTTTCCTAAGAATCTCTTGTTTTGTGCTGTTAATTATTCTTAATGATGCTCTCAAATTCAAGTGCAGATGACTTTCCTCTTATGCAATTTCCTTTTTTGTGCCCTTATTATTATTAGTTTTGGAAGCTGCCAAAAGCATTTTGTTTGGAATTGGTACGTCTTCCAATAGTTTGATTTCCCTTTGTTCTCTCCTCTCTATCACTGATTCAGTGGCACTTCATGAATAAGGGATGATGAAAAAAAGCAGGCTAGGAACTGCTGCTGAAAATGCACCTTGGATATACAATCTGTACTATTGTCCTGCCGCTCTCAAGCAGCTAAAATGATTACTAATATTTCATAAATGAAAAGGAAGAAATAAGATGCAACCCTTACACTTGAACTGGATTACAAATAATGGTTACTAGGGAGATTTCAAGAGAGCTTAATTTGGGAACACAAGAGCCTTTGAGATGGAACTGACGATTGTGCTCCTACATCTCCCACTCTTGAAAATATCCCCTTAAGTCAATAGATCACTTCAAAAACTGCAGCGGAAACATGGGCAGTAGCTTGTAAAGCTGTAAATCTGACCTGATTCCTAAGGGCCAGACCTTTCAGACTTTGACCTTTGCATTCCATCAGAATCCAACATGTCACAGTCCCATTGGCCTCCTTCCTTACACAGCTACTTTTCTAGCACTTTTTTTTTTTTTTTTTTTTTTTTTTTTTGTTTGTTTGTTTTTTTTTTTTGTTTTGTTTTCCTTAACTGGAACAGTTTCTGGAGACTTCTCTGTTCCTCTGTAAATCTCTAGGAAGTTGCTTCCCTTCTATCCCAGCTCCTGCCAGTGCCTCCCAACTTGTCCTTCTCCCTCTAAAGCTGCCTCAGTGCCCTCCTCACCTTCTTTCACAGAATCATAGATTCATGCAGTGGTCTGAGTTAGAAGGGACCTTAAAGATCATAGAATCATAGAATCATAGAATCATAGAATGGTCTAGGTTGGAAGAGACCTCAAAGATCATCCAGTTCCAACTCCCCGCCACAGGCAGGGACACCTCCCACTAGATCAGGACACTCAAGACCTCATCCAGCCTGGCCTTGAACACATCCAGGGAGGGAGCAGACACAACCTCCCTGGGCAACCTGTTCCAGTGCCTCACCACCCTCACTGTGAAGAATTTCTTCCCAACATCCTGTTCAAATCTCCCCTCCGCCAATTTGAACCCATTCCCCCTTGTTCTGTCATTACAAGTCTATCTATCATCTATCTCCAATCACTGACTGTCCAGTGAGGTGGTGGAGGCACTGTCCCCGGAGGTGTTTGAGAAACATGTGGGGCATGGTTTAATGGCTATGGTGGTGTTCGCTTGGTGGTTGGAATTAATCTTGGACATCTTTTCTAACCGAAACCATTCTATGATTCTGTGACAGGCACTTTTGAAACTTGATGCTGTTTTCAGCCAAATCAGGCTTCAAGAGGATTTCTTTGTCCCATGGTAGTTACTGGCAGTCCATTAGGAGGAAAACTTTCTTTCTCTGGGTGACAGCACAGGCACAGTGCAGTCTGTGTCTGCAGCAGCAGGATCACTGCCCTGCCCTCCATATCATATCCAACATATCTGTCCACAAATACAGTCAGTCCTGTGCCTCAACATTCACCCCACCCTGCATCCTGAACCTGTGCTAGCTCTGACCAAAGACCTCTGGTTACTAGAAGGAGCCAGAAGAGGTAGTCTAGGGAGGAATACCAGAATAAGTCAAACATACAGCAATGCTTCTGCCAGATACTCCCCAGCCTCTACCTTCCTCACCTCGATGTTTATTTCATGTCTTGAAAATCCTCATAATGGACTTCCCTTAGACTTTTCCTGTCTCTACTTGAATCTTGTAAAGTCTTGGTAGCTTTGGCCAGCAAGGCAGTTCACAATAACTATCTCTATTTGCTTGTTTTCAACCTACCTCCCACTAATTTTACTTGACAGTCCTCATTTCTCTTGCAAGAAACAAAGTGACCTGCCATTTCCCTCTCAAGTCACACCAAGGGCTCTGAAGGAACATCTAAGAGCATAAGGACAAACTTTTCACAGACTGACAGAAAACTCCCAATTCTGAGCATCCTTTTAAAACAGAAAACAAGTTTTTCTCATGGTTTCACTTGTGCTTTAAATGAACAATGGTGCTAAAGGAACAGTCTCTTGAACTGGATAGAAGCCATCATCTCATGCACTTAGTTTTAAATGTGGCTCTCTGGAAAGGTCTGAGGATGGAGAACATTTATGAAGCCTCTGCATACTGTTTGTGAGTTTTCATTTACATTAAATAGAGATAAGTTGGCCACCTACTGTTCATATTTTCCTATCAGATGGTTTTGTCTCACATCAAGAGAAACTAAATGGTTTTAGCTTAAAACAGATGGCAAACTGTTGGCAGGAGCTTTCAGAGACATCAACAGTTGTCCAGTAAAGTAGGACTCATAGGACAGATGAGAAATGAAAGACCCAGTGCTAGAAAGTGACCTGAAATGAAATTCAAGGTACAGGCCATCACACAGCAGGATGTTGAAAGCTTTCCTACAGATCTTCATTCTGCAACTAGCTCCAGTCACATTCAAGGACAAAGCAAAAGCTCCGGTTTGAAAGGATATTGGCCTCTGCAGCAAGGGAAACCCACATCCAGGTTTGGAGCAGGCCTGTTACCTGTTCCTCACAGATTGTTTCAAACAGAGCTCCCCTCTCTTCTGAGCCAGGTGAGAAAAAAAAACCCTGTAAAAACAGAAGAGATGAAACAAAGCACTGAAAAAGCAACTTTAAGAATACAAGAGAGTCAGCCTATCAAATGCCAACATGCTGAGGGGTCTAGAGAACAGATGTTATAAAGAACTGCTGAAGGAATTGTGATTGTTTAATCTGGAGAAGAGGAGGCTGAAAGGAGGTTGGAGTCGGGAGTTGCTCTTCTCCCTAGTATCAGGTGATAGAAAGAGAGGAAATGGCCTGAAATTCTGCCAGAGGAGGTTGATGTTGGAGATTAGAAAAATGTCTTTGCTGCAAGAGTGGTCAGGAACTGGAAAAAGATGTCTAGGGAGGTAGTGGAGTCATCATTCCTGGAGGTGTTCAATAAACCTGTGGACATGGCACTTTGGGACATGATTTAATGGCCATGGTGGTGTTACCTTGATGGTTGGACTCGAATATCTTAGAAGGCTTTTCCAGCCAAACCAATCCTATGATTCTATTATTTTAAGATTCTAATTCTGGAAACCCAATGGTCTCACTATCTTGGCACCTGCAGGTCACCTTCCTGAAATCCTGTTTTTAATGCCTGTCTGGGTAGATACAACTGGTGGGATACAGAGCAGCACAAACAAGTTGAGGAGTCGCCACCTGTGGCAAGACTGGGAGGACTTTCATTTCTCCTTGCCTCAGTGTAGAGCCCTGAGCATGGGGGACTGCTCAACATCTGGTGCAAGAGGTGCTGGTGGCATGAAGGAGCACACCCTCATAAGAGCCTAGCCCTGTTGCAAAAGAGAGGTCTGAAAGATGCCAGAGAAATATTCTCTCTGCTTAGGCCAAGGGCTTTTTCAATCAGTGCTGAGAAAGTGAGTCAGTCAGGCATGTGGAGTGACAGCTGTTATGTGGTACTTAGTTGAAGCTGGCCCCACAAGCTTTTGTCAAAGCACAGAACATTCTATGTGCCAGCTAATCCATTCCTAGTCATTATCATCACTGACAAACAACCATCATCCCTAACCATCTTCCTAGCATCCTTTTCCTCCCATCACGAGACCCTGAACTTTTGATCATCCTGAATTCTCATTCTCATCCTGCTAGGAGCTCTTAATAACTACAGTCATTAGGAGGAAATCCAAAGTAAGAGCTGGAGGTTTACTCCTTACATAGGCACTAAAAAAGTTCATAATTGCTTTGGGTTCCATAGAAGTTTTTTTAATAGTTTCAACAATCTTCTTTTTTTTTTTTTTTTTTTTTTAA
>VWZI01003022.1:96030-144738 GCA_013396835.1 Psilopogon haemacephalus | reverse complement strand
TTTTTTTTTTTTTTTTTTTTTTTTTTTAAACCAGGACTTCCTGAGATCTCATCTGGATCCAGCTCATAGTCCCCGAAACAGGGACAAAGATTATCAGGGCACTGAAACACCTGCCCTATATGGAAAAGCTAGGCAAGTATGGGTTGTTCAGCCAGGGGAAGAGAAAACTCTGGGGAGATGTTAGAGCAGCCTTCCAATATCTAAAGAGGGCTACAGGAGAGCTGGGGAGGGTCTTTTGACAAGGGCTTGTAGTGACAGAATGAGGGACAATGGTTCTGAGCTGGAAGAGGGGAGACTGAGACTGCATATTAGGATGAAATTCTTTTGAGTGAAATGCGTCCCCAAACAATAAAGCATTGTGAGAAGTGAACAAACAACATCTCTCACTTTGTTCATTAACACAGTGTTGGCTGGGAGCACAGGATGTGCCAGGTTGCATTCATCTGCCTCACTCCCTTCTTTTTCATTAAGAATGGCCAACTCTGGATGATTCAGACAGAAGTGGGAAGACCCAACACAGGCAAAGGCAGGGAAATTTGCCTTTGAGTTGACCCTGCCCTGGTCCCATAGATCTACTATAATGTCTCAGGCTGTAGCATCTGAAGACCTTACCTATGGTTGATCTGAGTCTTAACTGCGGTCAGTTTTGATCTCTGAGAAACACAGTTCTGTCCTTGGCTAGAGTAGAAACAACCAAAAGAGGAATTAAAACCAATGGGGCACCAGAATGTGAGGAGATGTTTTCCAGCAGGTTTGTTGGTGCAGAGGGAGGGCACCCAGGAGCCAATGGCAAGGGGCAGAGGGTTGTATGGACAATGGTAGATGTCCAGTTGCAAGCCCCAGTGGGGGGGTGTGATCAGTGCAGAAGGAAGTTAAAAAGGCACCTGAGAGGTAAATAAAGAAGTTCCGGCATGAAGCCAGTCAGATCACAGTCTCCTGATTTATTGCATCCAGCAACACTTACCCTCTTAGAGAATCACAGGTTAGATTTTGTTAGAAGGCACCTCCAAGATCACTGAGTCCAAGTGTCAACCCAACACCACCATGCCCACTAAACCACATCCCTTCATGCCATGTCCACACATTTCTTGAAGGTCACCAAGGCTGGTGAACTCTACCACCTCCCTGAGCAGCCTCTTTCAATGTGTGACCACTCTTGCAGCAAAGAAATTTATTTCTATTCTCCAACCTAAACCTTTCCAGGGACAATTTCAAATATGGCACAAAGGTGAGGTATTTCCAGGGAAGAGGAGAAGGCATGTCGTGGGGGAAGGAGTATCACAGCATTTAAGGCTGTACAAGGAATCTCCCATAGGCTCCAGAGTGTGGTCATTGGATTTTAGTACACAATCCAGAATTTTGTCTGCAGCTGCTGGACGATTTGGAGGGCTGTTGGTTGAAGCCATGTTGTGTCACTCCTGAGCCAGGATGAGCTGAGCAGCCTTTCTGCTTCAGGAGGAGAGACTGAAAAAATTACTGTTGGAGTTCATCACTGTCAGAGAGAGCAAGAATGATCTGCAAAGAAATATTTCAGGGTTCAGTGATTAGCACTGAAGTTTACATACAAGCATAGAATGGTTTGGGTTGGAAGGCACTTTAAAGATCATCTAGTTCCAACAACACTACAGTGAGCAGAAACATCTTCTGATAGACCAGACTGCTGAAAGACCTGTCCAGCCTGGCCTTAAAATCCTCCAGCAAGAGGATCATAGAATCATGGAATACATTTTGTTGGAAAGTATCTTCAAAGGTGTAGTGGGTTTGCAGTGACCTGCCCCCCCACCTTTTGAAACCCCGGCTAAAACTCAGAAAAACACACTGGAAGTTAATAAATGAAGCTTTATATTTACAGCAGTGCAAATATAGAAGCAAATATTTACAAGATATAACAGATATTTACAGAAATACACAGTAAAAAGGGTAATACACACACCACACCCCTCCCAGAGACCAAAATCCCCAAGAGAGGATAACCAAACCCCCCCTACCACCTTTCCCCACTTTCCCAGCTTTATCTCACCACCTCTTGATGCTGCAGATAAGCTGAAGATCAGAGAGACTAATGGTAGGAGAAAGGGTTAGTAGGTTTAGTCATTTTACTCTGAATTCAGCCAGCAAGCCCAAGAGACAAAGGAAAAAGCTGCTGTAGCCAGCACAGACCCAGAGCAGACTGGCCCCGCAAGCCGACTGGCTATCTGGATGTTCTGAGAACATTTCTTAAAACATTTTTTTTTTTCTCTGTCTCAGTGAAACTTGGTGAAGTGACACTGTGTTGTTTAACTCTCTCTCAGCCAACGGTCTAATTTCTCACTCAAATTCTCCAATTAGCTCAAACCAACACAAAAGGTCATCTTGTCTAGTCTCCTGCAGTCAGCAGGCACACCTCCAACTAGATCAGATTACCCAGGGTCAGATTGAGTCTGATATTGAATGTCTTCAGGGATGGAGTCTCCACCACAGTTCAGGGTGACCTGTTTCAGTGTTTCACTATCCTCATTGTGACTAAGTTCTTCTTGACGTCCATCACGTACTGGAGGACTGATTCAGTACATTTCAGTACATGTTCATCATGTACCAAAGAAGAAGTTCCATCCAAGAATAACTACAACATGAAGAAAGACTGCATAGAGGAGAGTGGGATCAAAAGTCAGACTATCACAAATCCTGAGACTGTTGAGAAACCTGGCCATCTGGGATGAGAAATATTTTAAAAGAAAAAGAAAAGAAAGGAAGGAAAAAAAAAAAAAAAAAAAAAAAAAAAAAAAAAAAAAAAAAAAAAAGAAAGAAAAATAAGAAAGAAAAAGATGACTGCAAATAACCCCAATATCTTTATTTAATGACTTTAGAGGCTCAGGTTGTTGAGTTCTTCCTATTCATAATTAAATATTACAACTTCCCTGAAATATATTACAACTTCACAGAAAGTAGAATTGCTTCTCTGTCCAAAAGTTCAAGCCTAAGACCAAAAGGCTGTGAGCATGACATTTCAGAGACAACACAGAACAAAAGATATTCTCTTGTTCTTTTTGATGAGAGAAAATATTATTTTTAAAAAGTTATAGTAGTACTGATTTTTCAATATGAAGAAGTTTCTTATTTCACTTCCTTTCACAGAATCACAGATTTGTTTTGGTAGGAAAAGCCCTCTGAGATCCCTGAGCCCAGTCTTCAACCTAAGACCACCATGGTCACTAAACCATATCCCAAAGTGCCATGTCCATACATTTCTTGAACACCTTCAGGGATGGTGGCTCCATCATTTCCCCAGGCAGTCTGTTCCAATCTCTGACCACTCTAGCAGCAAAGATATTTTTCCTAATCTCCAACCTAAACCTCCCCTTGCACAATTTCAGGCAATTTCCTCTCCTTCTATCACCTGATACTATGGAAACCAACCCCCACTTCACTGCAACCTCCTTTCTAGGAGTTGTAGAGAGCCATGAGGTCTCCCCTCATCCTCCTCTTCTCCAGGCTGAACAACCTCAGTTCTTTCACCTATTCCTCACAAAAGATGACCATGATGAATATGAACTTGTGATAAAGTCACAGATTCATAGAATCTTTTGGGTTAGAAGGCAACTTAGAGATCACCTAGTTCCAACCTCCCACCCTGACACCTCCCATGGACACAGGGACACCACTCACTAGAGCAAGTTGCTCAAGGCCTGGTCCAACACTGAAGACCAAGTAAACACTGAAATGACTACACTAGCAAAACATGTTAAGCATGAATAATTAATACATTTTTTTTAAAAGTCCTCTGTGGAACATTTTCAGGCCATGTTCTCAGTTTTGGAGTGAAGTCAAATTTCATCACCTAATGCAAAACGCAATTCTTTTCCTCTGCCCAGAACAAGAGGCCCCCTTC
The DNA here is from genome assembly GCA_013396835.1 of Psilopogon haemacephalus. NCBI lineage: Eukaryota > Metazoa > Chordata > Aves > Piciformes > Megalaimidae > Psilopogon > Psilopogon haemacephalus. The sequence goes on along the minus strand of VWZI01003022.1, from coordinate 140,870 downwards.
TGGCCACAGCAGAACAGAATAGCTGGACTGACTTCAGGATTCTGCTCACGTTTTCATCTGAGTTCTAGGCTAAAAAACAGTTGTACAGAATTAATCGATCTATGGATCAAATCAACCCATGAATTGAAGCAACACAACCCACTCCCATGAAAAGAAAACAAGGGTTTATAGCAAATAGGATTTTATAGCAAACAAGAACAATTTCACAGTCTCTTCCTTCAAGGAACACAACTGATTTTTAAATCTGTTCTACAGTTACCATCCTCACCTTGACATCCTTCAAGTACTTTGTATCCCTGGCATCTTTATCAATGATTTGGATGAGGGGGATTGAGGCAGCCTCAGTAGATTTGCAGAAGACACTAAGCTGGGAGGGAGTGGTGATCTGCTTGATCCCTCTACAGAGAGACATGGACAAGCTGGATGGATGGGCCAAGTGTTGGGTCCTGCACTTCGGTCACAATCACCCCATGAACACTTCATGCTTGGGACAGAGTGGCTGGAAACTGTGCAGCAAAAAAGGGCCTGTGAGTGCTGTTTGACAGCAGCTGAACAGGACCCTGTGTGTGCTCTGGTGGACAAGAAGGCCACTAGCATTTACAGGATCACAGGATGTCAGGGGCTGGAAGGGACCCAAGGATATCATCAAGTCCAACTCTCCTGCCACAGCAGGACCATGCAGTCTAGCACAGGTCACAGAGGAACACATCCAGATAGGCCTTGAAAATCTCCAGAGGACACACCACAGCCTCTTTGGGGAGCCTGTTCCAGTGCTCTGTCACCCTTACACTAAATAAGTTCCCTTTTGTGTTGAGGTGGAACATCTTGTGCTGCAACTTACACCTATTCTGGCTTGGATCAGCAATAGTGTGGATAGGTGTTGTGATTATTAATAAGTGGCTATGAATTATTAATTTCTTATAATTAATAATCGAGATTTTGGGGGAAATTCCCTGAGATTCTTTGGATGTTCAGTTGTTAAGAGGTTATTGCACAAAGATTATTTATAAACAGTCAGAATTTGGAAAATAGGGAACCTGACAACAGGGGAAAATCCTAATCTCGCCTAATACTCATAGACACGATAGGTACAATGTTCCCAAGGAGAGGAGGAGAAAGAGTGTGCCTTGCCGCTGCTGTATTATTGCTGCAATGCATGCTGCAAACACGTGGCCGCTGTGAGAGGTGCAAAAGACATCTGGTCCTGACAGAGGGCAGCAGGAAAAGAGAGCAACGGCTCTAAGTTACCCTCCCTTAAATACCATATTTTGAAGGGTGGAACTGACCAATAGGCATTAGCATCTATTGTTTTGGCCAATAGATTCAAAGTCCTGCAACCTAGGTATCCACCCTAGCACTCTGAGGGACAGCACAAAACACCTGACTTGGTCATGTGGCATGGGGCTTTCTTCGTTCAAACCTTCACTGTCTGCTCAATCCTGCCAATCCTGGACCTTGTTACATGAGGAAGAGAGCCAGGAGTTTGAACTAATTTGGGCAGGATTAATGAGCTACCAGGACAATAGGACAGGGAAGTGATCATTCCCCTGTACTCAGCACCTTCAGTTCCGAGTTTAGTTTTCAGCAATTCACTGTAAGGAGGACATTGAGATGCTGGAGCTGGTCCAGAAATGGGTACCAAGGATGAAGAACAGAGCTGGTGAGGAGCAGCTGAGGGACCTGGGGCTGTTCAGTCTGGAGAAGAGGAGGCTTCAGAGAGATCTCATGGCTCTCTACAAATCCCTGAAGTCAAGTTGGAGTGATAAGAATTAGTTTCCTTAATTTGTTTAGGTGCTGTAGAGCCTGTAGTAAGGCTGCTGTCCTGGCAGGAGCAAGGACATTGTTAAGACAAGCTGGAGTGTGGTGGTCTTCTCTTGATGTGTACTCTTGATTGGCATTTTTCCTGAAATAGTCAGCTCAGCATCCTTGCCAGAATCTGAAACTCTCTGAAGTCCTTAACTTTTTTATTTTCTAATCTCAAACCAGACCTGAGGCTCAACAAGGCTGTGAGCAACTTCTTTTAGTTGGGGATTTCCCTGCTTAGAAGGAGATTTTGACTAGATGACGTCTAATGGTTCCTTTCAACCCAAACCTTTCTGGGACTGTATGATTCTATCAATCTGTTTGTGTGTTCTTATCTACATGACACACCAATGACACAATCCCACTAACCAAGTGCTCAGGATTGACTTGACCAGACACAATTAGAGAAAACACAGCCACAACTCCAGTGGTGAAAAAGCCAATCAATGGGAGATTGTCAGCTACTGTGATCCACCTGGGACTTCACCTTGGGCTTTCTTTAGTACACTTGAGCTCACCTTTCCCATTTAGCTGTTCTTGCAACTTACAGGGCAATATTTTCTAGTCTGCTGATCTGGTAATGCCAAGGAAGCAAAACCAGTAACTAATCTAAACTAAAATATTTTTATGATGAGGAAAAAAAATCACTTTTGAATGTTTTTAGAAAAGTCTAAATGGGATAAATCTGAGTAGAACTGTTCTCCAGCTATCCTCAAAGAAAGGCTTTTTATTTTGTTGTTCAAAAACAGACCAGCCAAAATAAAGTGGTGATTTCTGCATTGATTCTACTTTTAAATTAATATCTACATCATGCAGGCAGCAATGAATTTAGAATCACAGCCGGAAGGTACCAAGTCCTCAGCATCAGGAGAGAATCTTGCTGGCTCACACAGCAGCACCTCATTGCTGCCCTCAGCTGAAAGGATATGACCTGATTTTGCACCTCATCTTAGACACCAAACTATCTGAACAAACATAGTCGTGTCAGAAGGGATTTAGTTTGGAGATGACAGAAAATGTCTTTGCTGCAGGAGTGGTCAGGCATTGGAACAGGCTGCCCAGGGAGGTGGTGGAGTGTGGACATGGCACTCTGCTACATGGTTTAATAGCTGTGGTGGTTTTGGAACAATGGTTGGATTTGATGATCTCAGAGGTCTCTTACAACCAAAACAATCCTCTGATTATATGCTCACACTGAATTAGTGCTTTTGTTTTTGTTGTGGCTGCTGCATTTCTGGTTGGATGCTCTAGTCAAAGATGTCCCTGCTTACTGCAGGAGGATCAGACTAGATGACCTTTAAACACTTCTTCCAGCCCAAAGCATTCTATGATTCTGTGATAGAAGGGTTACTTGCACATTAGTCCTTAGCTAAACCTTGCTCAAGCATTCCTTCAGACTTGCAGAGCTCAAGGAAGCGCCCTACTCACATGGCAGAGCTGAAACTGGAAGATCGTTTACTCACATAAGGGATAAGTTCATCAGCTACTGTGGACAACCTATTGAAGATCTCCTTCTGTCTCCACAAAGAGCTGGGAGCCAGGCCTTGTGGCCCCTTCAGCTGCTTCACACTACACAGTTGCATTCCCCCGCACAGGTGCTAAGACCACAAGAGCTGCTTAAAAAGTCCAGTCAGCACCAGGGACATCAAAACTATGATGGTGGTGGGGCAGAAGAGAGGGGGCTTTTTTTGACAGAACTGTTCTCTCAGAGACACTGAGAAGGAGCCAATTCTGCTCTCCAAGACTCAAAGATCGTTGCATGCAACAGGGGGCTGTTTCTTTCCCTTTGCTGAGCAGCTTGAAAGCCACAAAGAGATTCTGCGAAAGCCTTGGCAGAGCAAATATTATGGGATAGATGATACAACATTCTTAAAGAATTTCTGATCTACCAAAGCTAAGCCAGTGGTAATGGCACATTGACTGAGTGCAATCCAGGAGATGCAGAATGCTCCAGCTAAGCAGTCTGAAAGAAGGAAAAACGTTTTGCAGGGCTGTATGTACTGAGTATAGAGTCACACAACAGAGCTAGGACCCACCCAGGAACCACGGGTCCTCTCTTAGTGGGAACAAATGGAAAGGCTGCCACTCAATGCTGGAACCTCTTGGATTTGGAGGAGTTTGTTTGTTTACAGTTTGGCACAAATATCTCTTGAGGGAACACAATCAGCCTCTGTCACATCCCGGGACTGAAAATAAACTCTCGTCGCTACAGAATTACTTCAGAATTTTTGAACTTGGTGCTGTCAGTGCTTGGAAACCTTTAGGCAACCTTTTAATATGACTATGAGCTGTTCCAAAGCAGCAACAATTCTCTTCCAAAGCAAGATGAGTGAAGCATTTTGAAGATAAAAACATTGCAGGGCTGGAAGATTGCTATCAGCTGATTTAGGTAGCAGCTGACACTGCCAACAATCTTATTTTTCTGACATTTTCCACACACTAAATATCACCGTTGAAGATGTTATTTCCAAAGAAGAAGTGCCTATTTTGTTATATTCATTTCATAGAGTCATGGAACTGTTTTGGTTGGGAGAAACATTTAAGATCACAGAGTCAACCATCAGCCTAACATCACCATGGCCATTAAACCATGTCCTCATGTTTCTTGGACACTTCCTGGGATGGTGACTCCACCACCTCCCTGGGTAGCCTTCCTGACCAGTCTTGCAGCAAAGAAATTTCTCCTGATGTCCAACCTATACCTTCCCTGGCACAATTTCAGGTCATTTTCTCTCATCCTATCACCTGATACTAGGGAGAAGAGACTAACACCTGCCTCACTGCAACCTCCTTTCAGGGAGCTGTAGAGAACAAAGAGGTCTCCCCTCAGTCTCATTCAGACTAAACAACCTCAGTTCCCTCAGCTGTTCCTCACCAGACCTGTTCTTCAGACCTTTCACCAGCATTGTCACCCTTTTCTAGACCTGCTCCAACATCTCAATGTCCTTCCTCTAGTGAGGGCCCCAAAACTAAACCCACAACTTAAGGTGTGGCCTCACCAGTGCTGACTACAAGGACACAGTCACTTTTCTACTCCTTGTCACACAATTGCTGACCTAGGTCAGGGTGCTGGTGGCCTTGGTCATATGAACCCACTGATGGCTCATCTTCAGCCAGATGTCAACCAGCACTCCCAATTCACTTTCTGTCAGATAGTTTCTAGCCACTCTACTGCAAGCCTAGAATGTTCATGGTGTTGTTGTAACCCCATGATGCAGGACCCAGCATTTGGCCAAGTTAAACCTCACAAAATTGACCTCAGTCCACTGTTCCAACCTATTTAGATTCCTTCAGAAAGCCTTCCTGCCCTCAAGGAGATCTATGCTTCCATCCCTTTCAGTGTTATCTGCAATATTTCAGTATTTCTGGGTGCCTCACAGACTTCTTTCCATGTGAAAAGTCCTGGGTAGGATTCTGATGCTCTAGCCTTGCACTTCATAAGCCTGGTCAGATCCCCTGGGAAGAAGAAAAGGCCTGAGGTACCATGCTATTTGCTAGCAGAAGAAAGAGAGGCCTGAGGTACCAAGATCAATTCTTCTAGATCAAGGGTAGCATGGTGTGGGACAAAAAAAAGTATTATCATCCACCTTGATAAGGTAAAGCTGCAAAGAGGGAGAGCCAACCTGTGCTGAAAGAGCTACCTGAGGCACCCTGGCAATCCTGGGGCAGTTCAGTCAGGGACAGATTTCAGTTAGAATTGCTTTGGAAAAGCCCTTTCAGATCATCCAGTCTAACCATTCTCCAACTCTACCAAGGCTGGTGCAAAACCATGGCCCTCAGCATCACATCTCTGCCTCTTTTAAAAACTTGCAGTGGTGGGGATTCTACCAGCTGCACGTGATGTTCCTTATTTCATACCCTGGCTATACAACTTTACATGACATTAAATTCATTACCCATTTCAAGTTACAGAAATTCTGTAACATCCCAGATATTTGTTCATGACCCATGTCACAATTAAAATGTATTTTAAAGACTTCCCACACCTATTACTCTTTATTATGAACTGGTGATTATAAGGACAGTACTGAGTTTTATGACAATGCATCATGTGATGAAAACCATCATTTGATGTGATGAAAACCATCATTTGATGTGACAAAAGACATAATTTGATGATTTGTTTTGTTATTAGTCATTCTCTTGAATAAGAAGATGAGAAATCCACCATGCAGCAGTACTCCAACGGAAACAGACCTTTGTATCTACAGTTAAAAAGTCGTCCAGAAGGTCAAGCTCTGTATTTTAGACTGCTCAGCTTATGAAAGAAAACCTCACCATTATGTTCACTCAGAAACCACATTCTATCCTTTAGGTTTCATTTCCTTCAATTGCAATTGTTATCTTCTCTTTAAAATGGAACTAAAAATATGAATGAACAAGAAAAACAATGTCGATAAAAATATGAAAGCAGAAAATACTGACCAAAATTGGTATTTTGACACAAATTTCCTTTTCTTGGCTTTCATTAGACAAGTAGGGCCTTCACTACAGGAAAGACACTGAGGTGCTGGAGCATGTCCAGGGAAGAGCAAGGTCTGGAGAGCAGGTCTAGTGAAGAGTAGGTGAGGGAACTGGAGTTGTTCAGTCTGGAGAACAGGAGAGTGAGGGGACATCACATGGCTCTTTGCAACTCCCTGAAAGGAGGTTGGAGCCAGGTGGGGTTTGGTCTCTTCTCCCTAGTAACAAGTGACAGGAGGAGATGTAGTTGTCTCAAGTTGCACCAAGGGAGGTTTAGGCTGGCTCTTAGAACTTTATTGATTGAAAAGGTTCTCAAAGGCTGGAACAGGCTGCTCAGGGAGGTAAGGATCAACCAATGTGAAACCCTGGTTTCTCATTTTCCAGACATTCTCCTAGCAACATTTCTATAATTTTCAACATTTCAACGTTCCTGTCAGCTCTGTCTCTTTTGTTTAGGATGAAAGAGGCACTAAAACACTGCTTCATACAATACAAATCCTGCTTTCTCTGTTGTGGTGGTTTGGCAGTTACCTGCCCCCTCCCTTTTGATATAACCTCAGGTAGGACTCAAAACGCTGGAAGTTGGTAAATGAAGCTTTATACTTACAGCAATACTCAATATACAAGCAGATAATTACAATGTATAACAGATATTTACAGACATATACAGTGAAAAGGTAATACAGGAACACCACACCCCTCCCAGAGATCAAAATCCCTAAGAGGTGTTTCTAATCACCCCTACCACCTTCCTCCCTTCCTCAGTCTTATCTCACCATCTGTTGATGCAGCAGATAGGTGAAGGTAGATCGGCCAGAGGGATTAGCAGTAAAAAGAAGTTAGTAGAATTATTGAGAATTAGCTACAAAGGCAGAGAAAAAGGAACCATGCAAGAGAAGCAGCTGCAGCCCAAGAGCGGTCTGAAACCGTCTGACTTATCTATATTTGGGTTACTACTCTTAAAACAATTTCTTTTTCTTTCTCAGTAGAGCTCTGAGGGAAGTAGCATCATCTGTTTTCCTCTCTCAGCCAATAGTCTAATTTCTCTCTCAAATTCTGCAATTAGTTCAAACCAGCACACCTGTCAGCCCATGCACCTGCCTGTTCCAGTGTTTTCATTGTGAAAAGATCTCCTTACTGATTCATCACTTATACACAAGAACTTTTTCAAAACCATCATGTAAGTCAGGAAAGTTTAATTTTAAATAATCATTATACTAGTGTGGAAACGGGGAGCAACATTTACACTAGCAAAAACTGTTCATTTCTTCTAGTTTTTGAGGATGGGGTAAATTCTTATTGCCCAGCATTCACACACTCACCTTCTTGGTTGTTCTTTATGTTTTGGACTTTTTTTCCTATTAAAATATATGAAAAAAAAAAAAGTTGTTTTGGGTTTGTTTGTTTCGGTTTTTTTTTTTAATAGAATCATAGAATTGTTTTGCTTGGAAAAGCCCTTAAAGATTATTAAGTCTAACCATCAACCCAAGAACACCATGACAGTTAACCATGACCCCAAGTGTCATGTCCACATCTTTCTTGGACACTTCCAGAGAGAAGGCGTCCACAACCTCACTGGACAGCCTGTTTCAATGTCTCACCACCCTCACTGGAGAGAATTTCATCCTGATATCCAGTTTAAAGATGCCCTCTTGCAGCTTAAACCCATTCCCTCTTGTCCTATCACAACAAGCACTTTTAAAAAGTCCCTCTCCAGCCTTCACAGAGGCCCCCTTTAGGTACTGGAAGGATGCTCTGCAGTCTAACAACCCCAGCTCTCTCAGTTCTGTTGATTCATCACCCAAATCCACTGCCCCCAAGGTGTGAATGGGGCAGGAAACGGTCTTCCTCCCTCCCACCCTCCATGGGCTTGAACAGGGAATGAACAAATCGCCCCAGTATTTATATGGCAACTGGACAGATTGGAGTCGGACCCTTGCACAGACCTGCACTCAGACCTGAACTGGGACCTGAACGGACCTGAACATGGACCTGGAGACAAACCTTGCACGAACCTTGCAGGTACTTTGAGCTGGACCTTGAGGAGCATCCTGGCTTCTTGCTGCAGGACCTCCCTCTAACGGTAAACTGCAGCCATTCGTGGCAATACTGCGGAGCACCCCGGCTCTCCCCTGCCTTGCTTCGTGATTGTGGCTTCATGAAAGCCGTGCCTACAGTCATCTTGGACTTTGGCAGGCACTGGACTCTGGACGCTGACATGAAAGAGACAGTCTCCCGTTTGTAAGTAGTGCAAAGCTGTTTCATGCCCAAACCTTTCAAAATTTTCTGATTTTTCCTGAATTACCTGAAAAGGCATCCTTGTGAAGACTTTTCCCGAATGAATTAGAACCCAAACTTAAACCAATTTACACATAGATTGTGGGTGGGGCTTTTGGAAAGTATAAAAGCTATATAATTTATAATTTCTGCATCTTCAATTGCCCACAATCAATTCAATAAAGCGGTCAGATGTTTCTGGCTAACTCAGCACACAACAGCCAAAGTCCAAACCCCAAAGAACATTTAAGCAAATAGAATGAGTGTCAGTCACATTTCATGTATGCACTTCACCTCTCAGCTGTTACTTGGCTTCTGTTGTGGTTTCTTACAGTTAACAAATATTTCTCTGTTAAGCTCCCTCACTGGCAGGAGAAATAAGGCTACATGCTCAATAGGATGATTTTATCTGTGATCTCTTCACAGCTTCAAGCAGAGAAAATGATAATTACAAGCACATCACCTGTAACAAAATTATAGAATCACAAATGGACCTAGGTTGGAAGGCACCTCAGAGATCATCTACTCCAACCCCCCTCAAATGGGCAGGGACACATTTCATCTAGATTTTGTTGCTCAAAGTATCATTCTACCTGGCCACAAACAACCCCAGAGAGGAGGCATCCACAGCTTCCCTGGGCGACCTGTTCCAGAGTCTCACCACCTTCATAGTGAAGAACTTATTCCTAAGATCAAGTCTGACCCTGCTGTCATAGAATCATAGAATGGTTTAGGTTGAAAGAGACCTCAAAGATCATCCAGTTCCACCCCCCCCCCATAGGCAGGGACACCCCCCACTAGATCAGGATGTTCAAGACCTCATCCAGCCTGGCCTTGAACACCTCCAGGGAGGGAGCAGCCACAACCTCCCTCGGCAACCCGTTCAAGTGTCTCAGCACCCTCACTTTGAAGAACTTCCTCCTAACATCCTGTTTAAATCTCCCCTCTGCCAGTTTGAACACATTCCCCCTCATCCTGTCATTACAAGACCTGTGAACAGTCCCTCCCCAGCCCTCCTGTAGGCCTCCTTCAGATACTGGAAGGCTACTATAAGGTCTTCTCGAAGCCTTCTCTTCTTCAGGCTGAAAAGCCCCAGCTCTTTCAGCCTGTCCTCATAGCAGAGGTGCTCCAGCCCTCTGAGCATCTTCGTGGCCCTCCTCTGGACTCTCTCCAACAATTCCATGTGCTTCTTGTGCTGGGGGCTCCAGAACTGCACACAGTACTCCAGGTGGGTTCTGACGAGAGCAGAGTAAAGGGGGAGAATCCCCTCCCTTGCCCTGCTGCCCACACTGCTCTTGATGCATCCCAGGACACAGCTGGCTGTCTGGGCTATGTGTGCACACTGTTGGCTCATCTCAGCTGTCCCTCAGCTTCAAATCACTCCCCCTTGTCATGTCCCTGGACATGTTTGTGAAAAGTCCTCCTGCAGCCTTCCTGAAGACTCCCTTCAGATACTTAAATGCAGTTCTAAGATCTCCCTGGAGTCTTCTCCAAGCTGACTCCATCTGCCTTAGCCTGTCCTCATAACAGAGGTGCTCCAGCCCTTGAATCATACTTCTCATTTGCTTAGACTAATGAACCATACAGATACAAACTTCCCCACTCCAGTAACAACAGAACCATGAACAAAACATCTTACTGGAGTAATGCTTAGATGTCTCTTTTTAGGGATGCTCAGTGACAGGACAAGGAGCAGTGGGTACAAACTAGAACACAGGAGGTTCCACCTCAACACAAAGAGTCACTTCTTTGTCATGAGTGTGTTGGAGCCATGAAACAGGCTGCCCAGTGAGGTTGTGAAGTTGTCGTGTTAAGCCTGATAAGTCAAAATAGGCTTGTATAAATACTGGCCTGCCCAGATATGTTTTTCTCCTCTCTCTCTCTCTCTCTGTTGTGGGGAGAAGCAACTGTGGGAAAGAGGACAAAAGAACCTGGAGCCATGGAGTCTAAGGACCCTGGCTTGCCCAGACTCCTGCTTACATCCTGCGGTAAGCTCTTGGCTTGTGCCTGCCTCATGCAAGGCCTATGCCTTTCCCAAATTTGGGTAAAGCAAGCCTATGGCTTCACCTAATATGGTCAAGCTTGGATAACTGCCGTTCTGACTGACTATTCTCTGTCCAAAGGCCCATTAGTCTCAGGCTGTATTGATAAAAAGAGATGAGCAGTTAACACAACATGCTCTGCCCTTGTATTCATGCTTGCCTGCTGCTGCCTGCCTTGAGTTTACCAGGAACAAGCTCTAAATGCCTCCACACAACCAGCATGATATTCATGTTGAGACTGCACATTGCAAGACATGTTGTCTACACCTGGGTCTCCTGCCAAGATGGGAAGTCCTGGAGATACACAGATCATCCAGAAGAGCCAGGACCAGGTCAGAGATTGTCTGCCCCCTTTTCCCAGCATCCTGTAAAGCCTGGGAAGAGCTGCCTTTTGCCATAAGCAGAAAGGAGCTTCCTTAAGACCATCTAGTGGGCAAGCAGTATATTGATTGCAAGAACCTTCTCTTCCAGTTCAATTCGGTTAAAATGTTCATATTTTTGCTAGTCATTTCTAGATCCAGTTATTCATTCATATAATGTTTCCATGACTTCTGCAGAAGAACCTGATTATTATTAAAATTAGTGATCAGGGTGGCTTGAGTTCTGAATACCAAAATTAATATACAATATTAATTTTGGAAAAAATATATCTCACATCAATTAATTGCCCGTTTATCACAGGAGTCTCCTCTGGAGACTTTCAAAACCTGCCTGAAAGTGTTCCTATAATCTTTAGGTGATCCTCCTCTGGCAGAGGATTGGACTTGATGATCTCCAGGGGTCCCTTTCAACTCCTAACATTCTGTGATTCTGTGATGCAAAGTGAGTCTAGGAAATGGAGTAACTTCTACAAGCGAAAAGAATTCCAAATTGGCAGGAAGCAAATTGTCTGTGAAAGGTTCAACAAGATGTCATCAAGAAAAAAAAAAAAAAGACAGATAAAAAAGAAGCAGTGGTTTGTAAGAGCTGTGGGAAAGTAATTAAGATACTTGTGTTGATAGCCTCAATGCCTAGATGCCTGCAAATGCTCTAAATCGACAGCTGACTTGAAAGAAATTGTACCCGAAGGGACTTGCTCGTATCTCATTGTGTTTATCTTGCTTTCATCTTGCTCTCTTGCTCTGTCATTGCCAATCTGCTAGTCTTTCATGTGTTTTCTTATTTTATTTTATTTTCCAGAGCTGGGAGGTACAACTTTAAAGCACAATCACAAGCACCAATACAAATTCAGTAATTAATTTTTTTTCCACTCCATCCACTTTTTTTTTTTTTTCCCCTGCCTGTGTTGATTCCTGTGCAGGTATGTTTCATCTTAATTGAAATTCACATCTAAACAGCAAAGTCTTTAAAAAAGGGAAATCACAAGCAACATAACAATAGCAATCTTCAACTACAAAACTCTTATCGCATCAAATTTCATTAAGCTGACCTGAAATCATGGCTTGATAACAGCAAGAGAGATATTAAATCTGTAGGCAGTCAGAATTCCATCTACTTCTCAGCTTATTTATCAGCTGTTAAAGAGCCAAACATCCATAAAAGCCTTTTGGCCAAAGACAGCTACAAGCTATGAAAAAAATTGCTTCTGTTTAGGTGACAAATTTGTTCAACATTTCTCTTCAAATTTCCTGAGGAAGATATTTTTTTCTTCCTCTGCAGAAGCACACAGATGAACTTCCAATTTTTTTTGTTTGTTTTTGTTTTCCAAGAGCTGATTTGCCTTGGGGAGAATTTCTCGCATCTCTAAAGTTTTCAGAAAAGTTCCTTTCACATTAGTTCCAACCCTCTTGATTCCCTTGTGTACAAAACACAATGGACACCAAGAATTGAGATGTTTGCTTTATTCCAGTCCTGCACAAAACAAGGTGCTAGGTGGCAGTTCCACAAAGCTGCATGCCAACTGAAATTCACAGCAGGTATTTATGTAACGAAATACACCTGCATCTAAAGATGTGGGAACTTGCACTTTAACTTGTTGTCTGAGGTTCAACAAATCACAGTGATAGGATCGGCAGCTGGGTTGGACCAACCTCAGGCACAAATCCAGGTTGGGTGCACAGTGGGTTGAGAGCAGCCCTGAAGAAAGAGACTTCGGGGTGCTGGTTGCTGAGAAGCTCATCATGAGCCAGCAGTGCCCTCATGAAGCCCAGAAGGCAGCTGTGTGCTGGGCTGCAGCAAGAGCAGTGTGGCCAGCAAGAGAGGGGATTCTGTGTCTTTGCTCTGCTGAAACCACCCTTCCAAAACTGCATCCAGCTCTGGTGTCTCCAGCATAAGAAGAACACAGATCTTTATCAAATCCTCTCTAAACTTCAGGTACTTTTGTAGAGATGAAAAAGTTTATTATATAAAAAGCTTTAGGTACCATTTTTCTTCTAAATGAATCCCAGCTCATCAGGGGAAGGAAAACTGACTGCAGCAAAATATCAACAGCATTGATAATAACAAGCAGTGTCAGAGCTGGGAGAACAGCAAGATGGCCTTGGAGTAAGATATGTCTGTCTCCACTTTTACATGTGAAATATGAACTTTGCATACTCGTTCTAAGTATAATGGAACTTCCCTTTGATTATTGATAGCTCGCAATATGGTGTGCTAAACCCAGCTGGATTGGATAGGGGTAGACGCCTTTTCTATCACTGAGAATTCTTGACCCCACCAAGGTCAGTGTCAGAATTTCCTATGGAGGCAGTGGAAACAATAAATTCCAAGCAAGTAATTTTTTTTTAACATCTAGTCTTATATGTCTGTATATTTATTCTTCTTCCTCTCTAGTAATGTAGCACAGGGTTAATTTGTGGTCCACTGGAGCACTGACAACCTTCAAGAGGAAAGGAATTTAGTAGAATCACAGAATTATTAAGGCAGAAAAGACCTCCAAGATCACTGAGTGCAACTGTAAATCTAACTCTGCCAAGTAGACCACCAAACCGTGTCCCTAAGTGCCACATTTATACATTTTCTGAATGTGCAGGACCTGGGACATCCTGGGCAGCCTGTCCCAATGCCTGACCAGTCTTGCAGCAATGCCATTTTTTCTCATCTCCAGCCTAAACTGCCCCTGTCACAATTTCAGGCCATTTCCTCACCTTCTATCACCTGATACTGGGGAGAAGAAACCAACTCACGCTTCACCAAAATCACCTTTCAGGGAGTTGTAGAGAGCAGTGAGGTCTCCCCTCAGCCTTCAGGCTCAGCTCTTCAGCTGCTCCTCACCAGACCTGTTCTCCAAGACCTTCACCAGTTTTGTTACCCTTCTCTGAACTATCTCCAGCATCTCAATGCCCTTATTAGAGTGAAGGCCCCAAAATAAACCCAAAACTGAAGTTGTGGCCTCACCAGTTATGAGTGCAGGGGGACTATTCCTATTTCATGACTCCTGAACCAGGCTGGGATGCTGGTGGCCTTCTTGGCCACCTGAGCACACTGCTGGCTCATCTTCAGCCAGTTGTAAAACAGCTAATTTTCTGCCAGGCAGCTTTCCAGCCACTCTACCCCAAGTCTGGAGCATTCATGAAATTGTTGTGACCCAAGTGCAGGACCTAGCACTTGGCCTTGTTAAATCTCATGCAACTGACCTTAGCCCGTTTTTACAACCTATCCAGACTCCTCTGTAGAACCTTGCTACCCTCAAGCAGATCAGCACTCCCACCCAGCTTCATGTTGTCCACAGACTTACTGAGCGTGCCTCAATGCCCTCATCCAGATCATTGGTAAAGATGCTAAAGAGAACTGGCTCCAGCACTGAGCCCTGGGGAACACCACCGATGACCAGTCACCAACTGGATTTAACTCCATTCCCACCACTCTTTGGGCCTGGCCAACCAGCCAGTCTTTTAACCAATGAAGCACCCACCTATCCTGGCCATGAACCGTCATGGATGGTGACTCTGCCACTGCCTTGCCCAGACCATTCCAACATTTGAGAATCGTTTCTGTGAAGAAATATTTCCTAACATCCAGTCTGAACCTGGCGCATCTTAAAACCATTTCCTCCGGTCTTGTTTCTTGACATCAGTGAGAAGAGGCTGGCCCCCTTCTCACTCCAGTCACTGTTCAGGTAGCTGTAGAGAGTGATAAGGTCCCACCTCAGCCTTCTCTTCACCAGAGTGAGCAACCCCAGTTCTCTCAGAACCTTTGCCTGCTTTATAGGTGTTCTGAATGCTCTAGAAGCCCCCCAGATAAGCTGTCAGCTTTCTTTCTCTCTTTGGCATCTTATCTATGTCTTTCAAGTGCACATTTCTAGTCTTCTTGAAAACAGGAATCCTAACCACTCAAGACAAAAGACATGTAAGAATATGACATAACAGCAAAGCTCCTTCATAACCCTAATGTGATGCTTTTCATCCCATGCCATCATTTCAAAGGCAGCACTGTCACTGGATCCAAAATACAGCATAAAATTAGATGTTTGTAAAGAAACAGCCTGACAGAAGTTTGCAATTGGATGCCTTAGAAAGTGTTTTGACTCATTGAAAAGGGCTTCAGGTTTGGGGGGAAATTATAGTGCATCAACAAGGATCACTTTCAGAGCATTTTGACAGCATGCCACTAAAAATGAAGTCCTATTTTTTGCAATGCAGTTTACAAATCACCTTCAACTGGCTTGTTTCTTCAGCATTCTGGTTTGGGCCTTTATTTCTTAAGCCAAATTATTTTGCTGGTTTGAAAGAAGTGGAAGCTCCAGGAAATTCCTTAGCTATACATATACATATACATATACATATACATATACATATACATATACATATACATATACATATACATATACATATACATATACATATACATATACATAAGGAAGTTCCCAGCTGACAGCATACTTGTGTCCTTGAAGCCATCAATTACAGCCTTCCTCAAATGCTGTACTTAGAGGAGTGACAGCAACCTAGACAGTGCTGCAGTCTTTCATTTCATGTGTAGTCTCCAGTGAGCATCTCTACTAATCTGTTCTTAATCTGTCCATTTTGTGCCTGCACACCACAGATTAAAACCATGAATTCTGATCTGCTACTTTTTATCTGCACAGAGATTATTTCACTTGAAAACCACAAGTCACAGAAGGTCATGGAGGCAGAGGGAGCTGGGATTATTAAGCCTGAAGAAGATGAGGCTGAGAAGAAACCTCAATGCTTTCAACAGCAACCCCAAGTGAGACTGGTGTTGGCCTCTTCTCCAAAGTAACTAATGACAGTACAAGAGGTAATGGTGTCAAGCTGTGCCAGGGGAGGCTTAGTTTCACATATTAAGAAGATTTCATTGCTGCAAGAGTTGTCAGACTTTGGAACAGGCTGCCCAGGGAGATGATAGAGTTACCATCCTTGGAGGTGTTCAAGAAATTAGTAGATATGGCATTTCAGGACATGGTTTAGTAGTCATGGAGGTGCTGTCTAGAAGGTTGGACTTGTTAATCTTCCAACCAACCCCCACCTCATTCCACCCTCCTTTCAGAGAGTTGCAGAGAGCAATGTGGTCTCCCTTCATCCTCTCCAGACTAAACCAGTTCCCTTAGCCACAGTATTGAATATCTCTAGAAATTATCTCAGCATCATAATTTTGCACCTAAAGTATTAAAAATCTGAGAGTAGGTGGACACAGAACTACACTGAATATTCCTCATGGCCCATAGCTAATTAGGTTTGCTGGGTGTTGGTATTTCCCTGCGGCAGTGGGAGGAAAACACTTTCTTCTCAAGAGCATATAGATTTTATAAAGAATGCCCATGGAATTTGCTGGTACTCAGTGACTTTGGGTGGGTTTTTTTTCATGTCTGTCAGAACAATTAAAATGAAATCATTCTGTTTCTTTGCAGCAGTCTCAATTCTGTATTGATTTTGTACCCCTGTACTGGGGTGCTTGCACTGCAGAGTGACATTCACATTGACTTTTTTGAGTGTTGCTTTAATTTGTTCTGTTTCCATGGGACCCTCAGTAACAGGAGCTGTGGTTAACAGGCAAGGGCAATATTGGTACATGAAGTGAGGTCACCTCTGTCAGTGTTTGCACAGCTTTTCCAGTAAGAAGCTGATGCTGTCAGATGGCTTACACTGAAGATGTTTGGTTTCACAACCTACCAAGAAATAAGGTATAACCCACTTCCATTCACAGAATCACAGAATGTACCAGGCTGAAAGGGACCCTTAAAGGTCAGCTTGTCCAGCCCTGCCATGCACACAGCAGGGACACCTGGAACTAAACAGGTTGCTCAGGGCTCCATCAAGTTTGACCTTGAATATCTCCTGGGATGGGGCCTCAACCACATCTCTGGGCACCCTTATTATGAAGAATTTCTTCTTAATATCTGAGGCAAATCTCCCCTGCTCCAATTTCAAGCCACTGACCCTAATCCTATCACTGCAAGCCCTTCTAAACAGTCCTTCCCCAGCCTTCATGTGAGTTCCCTTCAGTTCTGGAATTCAGCTTTTGGGTCTCTCTTCTCTCTTCCCTCCTCCAGGCTGAATAACCCCAACTCTCTCAGCCTGTCTTCATAGAATAGGTGCTCCAAGCCTCTGATCATGTTTCCAGTGCTCCTCTGGACCTGCTCCAGCCCACACATGTCCTTCTTCAATCACCTCCTCCAGATGACAATTCATAGAGGATGAAGGGAGAAAACCACAGAGAATTAAGAGGTATTTTTAACTTTGTTTTCCTATGTGACAGAATGAAAACCAGCTCTGTGATCTGCACAAAAAAAAAACCCTCCACCTGCCTCACAAGCATAGTCAGGATAAGAGCAAAGGGTCCTGAATACCAAATGGCATCTGAGGTCAGAGAAGTGCACAGAAAGCTACTTCCTACTGATGTGAGGAGAAGTTATAAAATACTAAGTGGCAGGGAGAGAAATAAAAGGCTTGTTGAAGGCAGTCCCATTCCCCTCACAAGGATGTTCCCTGTTGTTGGGCAATGCACTTGCAGCAATTGTAGGCAGTCAAGAGCAGAGGGAGTGATGACTCTTCAAAAACTCCCTTTAGCAGAACAGTCCTTGGGGGGGAGGAGAGGGAGGTGTTGGCAGGGAATAGGCAGCAGGGGCCACACATGCCCAAATCTAACAAATTTTACATGAAGGAAAAAAACCCATAAGCTGAACTCATCAACATCTGATCCTAAATAAACTAAACTGTCTTAAAAGTGGCATCTCAATAATGGTAATAATAATAATAAATGTTTCTGTATATTTTGCTTTATTGCTACCAGTTGCTAAGGAAACCAGGAAAAATACCCTGCTCCTGGCATTTCATGTGAAGTAATTGTTGTGAAAGATGAGTCTGTGCTAAAGGTTACATGTCAAATATCACAGATAATAATATAAAATCAGAGAATTGTTTCAGTTGGAAGAGACTTCTAAGACCACTGAGTCCAACAATTAACCCAACACAACTATTGCTACTAAACCACATCCTAAAGTGCGACAGACACACGTTTCTTGAACACCTCCAGAGATGGTGATTCCACCACCTCCCTGGGCATCCTGTTCCAGTCCTTGACTACCGTTTCTATAAAAATTTATGGAGAATTGCAGTGGTATTTTCATCTCTGGTTTTCCATGGAGACCAGTGGTGTCCCACAGGGGTCAGTACTGAGACCAGTGCTGCTTAGCATCTTTACTAGCCAGACGGAGAGGGGGATTGAGGCACCCTCAACAAGTCTGCAGCTTGCACCAAGCTGTGTGGTATGTTTGATGTATTGGAGAGACAGGATCCATGCATGGACAGGTTTGAGAGGCAGGCCCCAGCCAACCTCATGATGTTCAACAAAGCCAAGTGCAAGGTCCCGCACATGAGTCCAGACAATCTCAAGCATAAATGCAAAGTGGGAAAGGAGTGGCTCAAGAGCAATCTGGAGAAGAATTTGGGGGTTTCAGCTGATTAAAAACTCAACATGAGCCAGCCAATAAGAAAGCTGGAGAGGAACTTTTTGCAAGGGTTTGCAGTGACAGGATGAGGGGGAATGGTTCTGAGCTGGAAGAGGCAGGGTTTAGATTAGAGATTAGGAAGAAATTCTTTGAAGAGGGGGTAGTGAGACTCTGGAACAGGGAGTCTGTGGATATCCCTCTCTGGAGGTGCTCAATGCTAGGTTGTATGGGACCTTGAGCAAGCTGGTCTAGGGGAAGATTTCCCTGCTCATGGGAAGTGGGGAGGGGTGGGGGAGGTGAAACTATATGATCTTTAAAGACCCTTCTAACTCAAATCATTCTTTGATTCTATGAAGGTGGATGTCAGTCTCTTCTCCCACATTATGTGATGGGGACCACCTTCACCTTAACATGGTCCCTAGGAAAATGAACTGTGATTTCCACCTCCTTGCTCTGGCTCTACAGATGGGAAGTGCATTATGAAGCAATGCAGGTGTTTACCTAAAGCCAAACACAGGAAGATCTTAGCAGTCTCCCATGGTATTCTGAATATTTTAATGGAGCAGACTATAAATGTCTTTATCCCTAGTGGAGCCATATTTCAAGCAACACTCAATCTCTGTTAAGATCACTGAAGAAGAAACTAATTTTTTATTACTGTACACATGTACCCAGTTATTTTCTCACTGTGCACTTGAAGAGCTGGCTCTAAGCTGCTGAAATTCAGCTTTAATCAAATGGTAGGTTCACTGGCAAAGCTTTTAGACACATAAGCTGCAATTTAGCACTTTCCCTGAAACAAGGACCTTTATAATTGTATTACTGGACTAGCAGTACTAAGACAGCATCAGTTTGTATAAGGGTTGCCTTCAAAGTGTGTGACAAGCACCTACCATGATATGGTAGGAAAAAAAAATTAATTTATTTAATTTTAAGCATTTAATTTTAATTACAACCATGTGGAGAGTCTCTGCAGATCAAAGCTTGAATTCCCATTCAAAAGTACAAGAATTTGTATAGAATCATAGAATGGTTTGGGTTGGAAGGGACCTTAAACATCATATAGTTGCGTAGGCTGGGACACCTTCCACTAGAACAGGTTGCTCGAGCCCCCATTCAACCTAACTGGGAACCACCTTGGGAACCACAAGCTCCCTGGCCAACCTGCTCCAGTGTCTCACTGAAAATAATTTCTTCCTAATATTCCAGTTTTCTAAAATTCTGATTTCCTCTGTTAACTGAAAGGAAAACAGAGGGAAATCTGTTGAAATATCCACTAGTAATGCTGGATAAAACGTTATGCGCTAACAAGTCAATATATAAAGTTGTGCTTGTAAGAATCACCACCAAGCGCATTTACAAGCCCTCGATGAGGCTGATTGGGCACTTAAATAGAAGACCCTGCCACTGGTTCATAGGCAAAGCAATGACTGTATTAGCAGTCAGGTGTAAAATACGCTCCAAAGAGACCCAGAGTTCAATCTGAAAAGTCTGGCAGTAACAATATCCAATAAAACAGTAGTCATTAGTTCCAGATGATCTACTCTTCTGGATGCAGAAGAGGTTTGTCTTGAAGTCTTTCAATTCAAGGGGTCTCCTTGTAATGAAAATGAGAAGCCTGAAGTGAGAGCCACAGATTTTATGACTTAATTTTTAGGTTTTATGGTGTCACAGTCTTTTCACAGCATCACCACTCTGTTAATACTTTGTGTTTCACTAAAGATTTGTTGTGGAGTACCCTGGTAAGCTTCAAGTGGCTGCCATCTATACGCTCTTTGCCATGTCTTGTATTCACAGAAATGAAGATGTCAATTCTACACCTTCAGAGCTCTGGTGCACAACACTTTGGATTTGTTGAAACAGACTGAAGAGAGGGTACTTGAAAGCATTGACAAAGTCCTAACACTACTTACATGGAAATTAAAGAACCACTTGTTGAAATACGATTGTTTTTATTCATATTTAAATTATTGATATCCTAAAAAGACAATATTTACAACAATGCTGCACAGAAGGGCAGTTGTTAATTCACCGCTGGCTTTGACTAACATAAGCAGCAGGCCTTTAAGTCCCGTTCAATTCTTAAAGCTTTTCCATTTCAGCATCTTTCATTTTCAAGTGTTTGTCAGACTCCAGGGAATCAAGTTCCAGCCCAAGAAAAATCCAGCTCATTTTGCCAATTAATACACAGCCTCATATCCTTATCACCCAATCCAGCAATGTGGTGTGGGTTAGAACAGTGTCAATGCACAGCAGCATAATGAATGTGAGAACCTCAAGAGGCATCACTTTGACTAATCAAATACAAACACAGAAACTTCAATTGTCACCTCTATTTACGTAAAGTGAAAGAGTTGTCAGGCATTGGGACAGGCTGCCCAGGGAGGTGGTGGCGTCACCATCCCTGAAGATGTTCAAGAAACACGTCTCTTTAGAAGATGGTTTAATGGCTATGGTGATCTTAGGTTGATGGTTCCATTTGATGATCTTAGAGGTCTTTTTCAATCAAAACAGCCTCATCCCAAAAGATTTTCTTACAAAGGTGTTTGACGTGCATTGGGTGGTCATTCCTAAAACTCACCACACATAGCAGGAAACTTCTCCTAATCTGTGAACTTAAAAACTTCCTGATAACTTTCCTGGTTTTGTGACATCTCATCCCTTTGCCTTCAGCAGCTTTTATCACACTCATCCAGGAAGATTACAAAGTTATATTGTACTTCTCCATTCTCTTTGGCCAGGACAAATTGGTGAGGCTCTTGTTGTTTCCTCTAATGGAGCCCTCTAGTCATCTGTCATCCATTCCTCTTTCATTAGGTCCTTTCCAAGTTCACCAGATCAGAAGTCTTTATGGAGCACTAGATGCTCCTGCTGCACTTCCCAGAAAACTCCTTGGGCTGGCAGAAATAGTGGATTGTACTCCCTTAGCTGCCAGTTTGATAGTCAGACAATATCAGCAGACAATCACCACGCTGAAAATCAACCAACTCTCCTCAGCAAAGTACATGCCACTGTCTTCTAAGTGAATATTCTGTGAGATAAACTATCTCTTTTTAAGAAGATATCCTGATCAGTGTAAATAACTTGGTGACAAAAAAACCCATCTGCCACCATCACAACCAGGTTCCACTGATGACAAGTTTCCCTTAGAATGTGAGAACATGTCCTTATTTATTACCCAAGACCTCGTCCTCAATGTGATAAAGATCTTTATGAATTGTGGTATCTGGAGTTGTTCAGCCTGGAGAAAGCTCCAGATAGACCTTAAAGCAGCCTTCCAGTACCTGAAAGGGTCCTACAAGAAAGGTGGGAAGGGATTTTTCAGAAGGGCTTGTAGTGACAGGACAAGGGGCAATGGCTTTGAGCTGAAACAGGGGAGATTTAGACTGCGAATCAGGGAGAAATTCTTTAGAGTGAGGCTGGTGAGACACTGGGAGAGGTTGCCCAGGGAGGTTGTGGATGCCCCCTCCCTGGACATGTTCAGTGCCAGGTTGGATGAGGCCTTCAGTAACCTGATCTAGTGGAAGGTGTCCCTGTCCCCCCAAAAAGGGGACATAACAGCTTTTCCTCACTTAGGCAATATGAAGAGATCCACAATTAAATTTGGCATCTGGCCAATGACAGGAACAGAACATTAAGGTTTTCCATTTTTTATTCCTTCTGAAGACTCTTACAGCCACAAAGTGAGCCTCAAATGAAGCATAAAACCTGGTAGTTAAATGAATTCAAGAGAAGACACTAAAATCTTGAAGGGCCTTTAAAAATTTGGCTCAAAATGTTCTAGAAAGCAATGCAACATCTACATATATTAAATGGAGCAAGTTAGTACTGAATTATTAAAAAAAATTAGTTAGCTTCCCTTGTTTCATCAACAAATGTTATTAAATTTTAATAAGTAAAAATGGGGCCATAAAATTAATGAAGTTGGTTTTACCAGGAAAAAGTAATAACAAAGAGTACCTTTTATTTTAAAGGAAATATGTGTTTAGTACAATTTGGTTTATAGCATAATGAAAGAAAGATTATTTGCTTTCATGGCTTTGGCACAGGTTTCCATTTTATAGTGAGGTCTACAAAGTGGGATGACAGCATCCTAAATCCATCATGTGAACACTTACATGAAAAGGCAACTTTTCCAGGAGAAGGACTTGGTGATGTTTGCTGCTGAAAACCTCATCATGAGCCAGAAATTGTTGCTGGCAGTACAGAAGGTAGCCATGTGCTGGGCTGCATCCCTGTGGTGGTTTAGCAGTTACCTGCCCCCCCACCCTTTGATATAACCCAGGCTAGGACTCAGACAGCTGGAAGTTGATAAATGTAGCTTTATATTTACAGAAACGCACAATATACAAGCAGATATTTACAATGTATAACAGATATTTACAGATATATACAGTGAAAAGGTAATACAGAAACACTACACCCCTCCCAGAGATCAAAATCCCTAAGAGGGGTTTCTAATCACCCCTACCACCTTCCCTCCTTCCCCAGTCTTATTTCACCATCTGTTGATGCAGCAGATAGGTGGAGGTAGATCAGCCAGGGGAGTTAGCAGTAGGAAAGAAGTTATTGGAATTATTGAGAATCAGCTACAGAAGGCAGGGAAAACGAGACATGCAGCCACATGCCCAGAGAGGTCTGAAGCAGTCAGACTTATCTATATTTGGGTTACAACTCTTAAAACAATTTTTTTTTTCTTTCTCAGTAAAGCTGTGAGTGAAGTGACATCATGTGTTTTCATTTTTCAGCCTATAGCCAAATTTCTTTTTCAAATCTTCCAAGTAGTTCAAGCCAGCATAATCCCAAACAATGAGAACAGCAGGACACAGAGGAGATTCTATTCCTCTGCTCTCTTCTGCTGAGACCCCACCTGCAGCACTGCCTCCAGTTCTAGTGCCCCCAGCACAAGAAGGATATGGAACTGCTGGAGAAGGTCCAGAGGAGGCCACAAAGATGATCAGAGGGCTGGAAAATCTCCCCTGAGAGAGCTGAGGTTGTTCAGCCTGGAGAAAAAAAGGCTCGAGGGAAACCTTAGAGCAGCCTTCCAGAATCTGAAAGAGGGTACAGGAGAGCTGGGGAAGGACTTTCTACAAGGGCTTGCAGTGATAGGATAAGAGGGAATAGCTTCAGTCTGGAAGAAGGGAGATTGAGACTGGAGTTTAGGAAGAAATTCTTGACAGTGAGAGTGGTGTGTTGTGGCAAACCTGAAGGGTCAAATATAGGCCTTTACATGTGCTGTCTTGCCCAGACATGTTTTTCTGCTCTCCTTCCTTCTGTTTAGGGAGAAGCAACCATGGGGAAAGGGACAAAAGGCTTGGAGCCATGGAGTCTGAGCACTCTGGCTTATCCAACTTGTTTTGCTCCTGCTTGCATCCTGTGGTAAACAAGTTACATGCACTTGGTGTGTGCTAAGCTTGTGCTAGGTATTTTTCTTCCCTAATATGGTCATAGATAGCCTGTGGTTTCACCCAGATATGTTCATGCTTGGCTTCCTGCCATGCTGATTGGATAATCTGTGTCCAAAGGCCCATCAATCTCAGGCATTGATATGAGAACAAATAAGCAGGTAACACAATGTGCTTTGCCTTTGTTCTGTGCTTTACCATTATTCTGTTGTATCTGTGCCTGTTGCCTACCAGCAATCATAATGCCTTATTGCTTTATAGCATCATTCTGCTAAGCTGTAACTCAGCCTTGAAACTTCTTTGAGTTTACCAGGATCAGCTTTCATTGCCTTCATGCAATAGCTGCATAGCTAGCAGACAGAGTGACACGCTCACTGAGATCACATCGCAATATACCCTGCCTGCATATCCTGAGGGCATACAGATCATCCAGGAAAAGCCAGGACCAAGTCAGCAAGCATTTGCTCCCCCTTCCCCCTGTATCCTGGAAGAATCTCAAGTCTCAGTAGTGGCCAGAGCAGCCAGCAAGCCCACTGACAGAACTCCCTGCAAGCATTTTGGATACTGTCTCAATGTTGCTAGCCTTGCAAGTTGAGAAATAATATTTGTGAGTAAATACCTTAAGCTCTATTATTTACCTAACTTCTACCCTAAGCAGAAAGAGCCCTGAGTCCATCTAGTGGCCAAGCGGAACAACTAACTGCAAGTGGAGTAATTAACTGCAAGAAACTTTCTCTTCCAGTTTAATTGAGTTCAATTGGATTTAAATATTTTTATATTGATAGTTCAAATAGCAAAATTAATAAACAACATTAATTTTGAAAAATCATCTAACATTAATTAGTTACACCACTTCAATTACATGTTGAGACACTGGAACAGGTTGACCAGTGAGGTTTTGGATACTCCCTCCCTGGAGATATTCATGGCCAGGTCAGATGAAGCCTTGAATGACTACTTGGTCTAGTGGAAGGTGTTTCTGCCCATGGGAGGGGAATTGGTACTAAATGATCTTTAAGGTCCTTTCCAACTCAGACCGTTCTGTGATTCAAGCAAGCAGATCAGTGTGGCAAAAACAAAGCACATTGCAGAAGTATGTTTGGGCCCAGTGTACAGGGTAATGCCATCCCTAAGGGAAAAAAACAACATCTGATGACAAAATAATTGGCAGTACATTAAACCATCTGTGGTGTAGGAATGGCAGCAGATCTTGATATTGTCCTCTAAATTATGGCAGCCTTGGATCCAAGATGTGTGCTCATCTGTAGCATGAGCTCAAAACCATGGGACCTGTTCAAATGGCACCATTGCCTTGTAGTCCTTCCTGGTACCCTCTTGGTTACTATTGCATGAAGGAAGTAGAAAAGTTCTGTTGTTTTTTTGGCAGATCTAGACTGGTTCTTTATTTCTTAGAAGGATGATGCAGATAATGGCACGAATCATGCCAGAAGTATTTGTGTGGAGGGATGTTTATGATGCTTTTGGACCATATCAAGTTCTTCCAAAGCTGTTCATATTGGCTATTTGACGCTAGCAGCATAGTGCTGCCAGCTCCTATTCCCTGTGCTGGCCTTCTCATGCAGGCTTTGTCTTGCCTTGGCCAGCCTCAGAGACTGGACTCATACTCAAACTTGACTTCCCCTTCACAGTGGTTGCCAGTGAATGCTTTGACACCTGCTACAGAACAGCTGGCAAGAGCTTACATTTGGAAGAGAGTTGATAGCAAGGGAGATCTTTGTCTCCTGAAAGCAGCAGTCACCTTGCACAAGAATGTGGAAGCTTTGAAGATGTGGATGCTCACCACACAATACTAGTTTCTTGAAGATGGTCCAGGGTCACACTGACAGGACCTGCTGAGACCCATGAGGGCAGCTTTTCTGGACAAGGGCACAGAATGCTGCAGAGTGATTATCTGAAGCAGCTGCCAAAGCCCCACCAGAAGTTAGTTACTGAAGGTGTTTTACTGATTGTGTTTCAGGTAGGTACATATCAGGCAACTTTCATTGAACTGCATTAAGCTCTGCATCTGAACTTGGTCTTAGTAAACTTGATGCTGCATATTCCAGGCTGGATGTGCCACCATATTGGTCTGGATATTCATAGCTGTGATACCTTTTGGGGAGGAAGGGATTTTTACAGAATTGGTGGTATCAGAGCTGTCCTAGGACTTGAAATACTTACTGATCTGAGGTGGTTCTGCAATATCACCAATGCTGGTAAATAATTCAGATTAAAGAACTGCCCTCTCTCTGTATCAGTGTGAAGGGTATTTCATTTACTTTCTTTCAATGGTTTCATCCTGTGCTCTTCTCGCCCTGCATTATTCATGTGCAGCTCTCCAAATTGCTTCTAGTTCTTGCAACACTGGTATAAATCATAGGGCTATTTTCTCTGGAGGCCTTCAGCCTTCAGCCTTCAGCTCCACAGCTTGTTTTCAGTTGAAAACCATGTTCAATTAAGGTGATTTGTTTGCTGCACAAAAATTTAAGTATCTCATGTTGCCATTTACAGAGAGGAAAAACTGAGATTACATAAACACAGGATGAGTATTTCTTGGGTTTTATGCCTTCACTCTCCACTTATCTCTTTTTCAGACATGTCCAGCTGAGATAGAGTCTGCTGGAAGAGGGGTGTGATGAAAATGCTGCCAACAGGATAGGCTATGGCACAATCTGCTTTTGAATAAAACTCACCACTCTATAGGGTTGTCCTGTTCTATTCACAGAAATGGAGAGAAGATGAGGATTCATTGTGCTCATGCTGGACCCTGTACTCAGCACTGCTGAGGCCATACCACAAATACAGTGTCCAGTGGTGACTTCACCACCTCCCTGGGCAGTCTGTTCCAATGCCTGACCACTCTTGCAGCAAAGACATTTTTCCTAATCTCCAACCCAAACGTTCACTGGCACAATTTCAGTTCATTTCCTTTCCTTTTATCAACTGATACTAGGAAGAAGATACCAACCCCACCTCACTGCAAGGAGTTGTACAGAGCAATGGTGTCTACCACTCATCTTCCTTGAGATGAAACAAACCCAGTTCCCTGAGCAACTCCTCATAGGGTTTCAACACTAACTTCTTTCATCCTAGTGAAAGAAGAGAGGCCATTCTGCTCATCAGTATGGAGTATGTAATCAGGGTAGCTGGAAAGAAATAATGCTCAAATTCTCTGCCAGATGTCCAGACAGAGATTTGGAGTGGGTTTATTTTTTTTGTTTCCATGAAGTGAAGATGTACTGGTAAGGTTCTGCTATATTTTAATTTGTGAGTCAACACACAAAAAGGAATGTCACACACTTTCTGCACTGCTTTGTCATAAAGTTGTCTACTGTAATCTGCTTAGAGAAACAAAAAGCCATGTTTTGTGTAGCCGTCCTCATGGGAAACATGTTGCATGCGTGGAAGAAACACATGGACCTGGTGGAGCAGGTCCAGAGAAGGGCCATAAGATGATTGAAGGGCTGGTGAACCTCTGCTATGAAGACAGGCTGAAAGAACTGGGCTTGTCCAGTCTGGAGAAGAGAATGGTCCTGACAGACCTTAGAGCTGGATGTATGTATCTGAAGGGGAACCTACAGGAAAGGTTTGTGGTGATAGGACGAGGGACAATGGTTTGAAACTGTAACAGGGAAGATTTAGATTGGATATCAGCAAGTTTTAGATTGGACATCAGGAGGAAGTTGTGCACAATGAAAGTGGTGTAATATAGGAACAGGCTGCCTGGGAATGTGGTTGAGACATTCAAGATCAGACTTGATGTGGCCCTGGGCAGCTTGATATAGTTTGGGCTGTCCGTGCTGACTGCTAGAGGGTTGGACAAGATGACTTTTGAGGGTTAACCCATCCTAATATGTGAATTTGTGCAGACCAGAGCAGGAACAACAGCAGAGAAACCCAAAGCATTTTTTTTTCTTTTTCTGCAGATATTCTTTCATAGTCCTGTGAGGCAGCTCACTCAGTTCCAGCCCATGATGATAATTTGCAGATGATACATTTTAAGAGGAGGCAGCCACTGCATCTGGAACTAGTCAGGGAGTCTGAAAATTTACTTGAATCTGTCATGTAACAGTCAGATCTAAACTATCCTGCATTTGTGTGTTGTCCTCCTAGGGGAGGATGCAGGAGTGCAGAGTAGGGAGTGGGAAAAAAAAAACAGTCTCTAGTAGCATTAGTTCCTGTCTGTTGGCAAGCAGAAGAGAATGGCAAATGGAGTGAGGCCTCCTCACTGACAAGTTCTGAGTTTCCACCAATTCCCTGTGTGACAAGTCTTACGGAACCTGTGTCAGAAAGGGAAAGGGAGACAATAGACAATAGTTTTGCTCTTCTGCAAGTAGGAAGTAGAGTGGATGAAGACTGAGCTTGGATTCTCCTAAACCTTTAAATCCTGAAATACTATAAATATCTGGATCTCAAATCCAGGCTTGAGGCTGCAAAAGGTTAGGCCAAAGCTAGACAGTCACCATGGACAACACTTCACGAAATTCTGGCAAATCTGATTGCTGTTGAACTGCAGTTACTGTGACAATACAGCCATAGATTTGTTTTATTTGTAAGAGATCACTAAGATCTTAAAGGCACAGGACTAGGTGTCATCTTTATTGATGATCTAGATTTGAGGTCTTGAGCGTCCTGATCTAGTGGAAGATGTCCCTGGCTATGGCAGGGGGTTGGAACTGGATGATCTTTAAGGTCTCTTCCAACCTAAGCAATTCTATGATTCTATGATTCTATGGATGAGGGGATTGAGTCCAGCATCAGTAAGTTTGCAGATCACACCAAGTTAGGAGCAGGTGTTGATCTGTTGGAGGGTAGAAGGGCCCTGCAGAGGGACCAGCACAGGCTGGGATGGGTGGGCAGAGGCCAATTGGATGAGCTTTAACAAGGCTAAGTGCAGGGTTCTACACCTTGGCCACAACAACCCCAGGCAGTGCTACAGGCTGGGAGCAGAGAGGCTGGAGAGCAGCCAGGCAGAGAGGGACCTGGGGGTGCTGGCAGACAGTAGGCTGAACATGAGCCTGCAGTGTGCCCAGGTGGCCAGGAGAGCCAATGGCATCCTGGCCTGTACCAGGAACAGTGTGGCCAGCAGGACAAGGGAGGTTACCCTTCCTCTGTACTTGGCAGTGGTCAGGCCACACCTTGAGTCCTGTGTCCAGCTCTGGGCACCTCAGTGCAAGAGAGATGTTGAGGTACTGGAACGTGTCCAGAGAAGGGTAACAAAGCTGGTGAGAGGCCTGGACCACAGCCCTGTGAGGAGAGGCTGAGGGAGCTGGGGAACCTGGAGAAGAGGAGGCTCAGGAGTGACCTCATTGTTGTCTACAAATATCTGAAGGGAGGTTGTAGCCAGGTGGGGGTTGGTCTCTCCTTCCAGGCAACCAGCAACAGAATGAGGGGGGGACAGTCTCAAGCTGTGCCGGGGGAGGTATAGCTGGATATTAGGAGGAAGTTCTTCACAGAGAGAGTGATTTGCCATTGGAATGGGCTGCCCAGGGAGGTGGTGGAGTCCCCATACCTGGAGGTGTTCAAGAACAGCCTGGAAGGGGCACTTAGTGCCATTGGACAGGGCTGAGTGATAAGTTGGACCAGATGATCTTGGAGGTCTCTTCCAACATGGCTGATTCTATTCTATTCTATTCTATTCTATTCTATTCTATTCTATTCTATTCTATTCTATTCTATTCTATTCTATTCTATTCTATTCTATTCTATTTTATTCTATTCTATTCTATTCTAAGATCATCTAGAACAACCTTCAACCTAAGACCACTATGTCCATTCAAATATTTCAAAGTGCCATTCTTCCTAACATCCCACTTAAGCATATCCTGGCACAATTTCACACCATTTCTTCTCCTTCTGTCACCTGATACTAGGGAAAAGAGACAAACTCCCACCTTGCTCCAACCTCCTTTCAGGGAGCTGTAGAGAGCAGTGAGGTCTCCCTTCAGCATCTTCTTCTCCAGACTAAACACCTCCAGGTCTCTCATCTGCTCTTCAGCAGACCTCTTCTCCAGACCTCTCAGCAGCTTTTGCCCTTCTCTGGGCATGTTAGAGCCCCTCAATGTCCTTCTTGTACTGAGGGCCCCCAAACTGAACCCAGCAATTAGGGTGTGGCCTCATCAGTGATGACTATAGGAGGACAATTCCTTCCCTGTCTCTCTGTCCACACTATTCTTGATCCAGGCCAAGACACTGGTGGCTTTCTTGTCCAGCAGAGTACACTCCTGGCTCATCTTCAGCCAGTTGTTAAAAAGTACCCTCAAGTCTTTTTCTGCTGGCCAACTTTCCATCCACCCTGCCCCAAGCTTGGAGTGTTCATAGGGTTGTTGTGACCCAAGTGCAGAACCTTGACTTGTTAAACTTCATTTAATTGACCTCAGCCCATTGATCCAGTCTGGTCAGATCTGCCTGGCCAGATCCCTGACAGCTTTCTGCTCCCAACAGCAGTCAAACACATCAGAATGAGCTTCAAGACCCATTCAGTCAAGCTCAGTATAGTGAGAAAACAAAACCCAACACAGAACTACGATTTATTGTATATTTTTTACCCCAAGTTATTCAGCAAGAGAGTTTTTGATAGTAAAAAGCCACAGTATCAATCTCACATTATTATACAGTTGTCAAAAACATTCCTAAAAGCAACCCAAAGACGAAACAAATCCTTCTGTACACTGCTTACAAATAGCAATGAAAAATATTTATCACCTAATATCAGGACAGTTCAGAAACAGCCTAAGCTGAGGTTGAAAAACACAGTAGGCTGAAGTAAAACTTTTAAAGCTCTATGTGGTATAGCTACTTTAAAAGTTGTTCCTGTTGAGATGAAACTTCCTGTGTTCCAGTTTGTATCCATTGTCCCTTGCCCTATCACAGGACACCCCGGAAACACCTTGGCCTTTTCATCTTGACAGGCACCCTTCAGATACTTAATAAGATCCCTTCTCAGTCTTCACTCATATTTAAAATCTGGAAGAAGAAGTTTGTCATTCATGTTACTTCATTAATAGATGAATGGCCGCTGTCTGGAATGGTCTAGAGTGAAGATGACTTCATGGGTGAACAGCTTTTTATGACAGAATACTGAAAGGGACCTCTAGGGTGGTTCTTTAAAATTATTTTCCCCCTTTTCTTCTTACTGTGTTAGGGCTTTTTTCTTTCTTTTTTCTCTCTTATCAGTCAAAAATCCAGCAATATTTGCTTTCAGCAGGCCCAAGGGAGCAGTCTTGTGCTTTAGGTGAAGTTAAAATAACACTGCTGGGGAAAATTACACCTTAGTAGTACAGCTCCTGCTAAATTGCCTTTAGCATAGTTACCAAAGTTGTTTAGGAAAACATCCATGCTAGTTGGTGATGATAAAAGAGCCACAAGAAAAAGAAGATTCAAAAGCTCTGTATGCAAGACCTGTATCTCTCTTGACAAAGACAGCTGAAGGAATCGATTCTCATTTGTTTCTGCAGCCCATGCTTTAGTGACGGAGCACAAAGCCATGAGCTCAGTTTTCTTCTCTGTATTGCAGTACTGTATCTACTGTCCCTGCTGCAGTCATTTATTGTGGTTTGAAGAGAGGGACGAAGATGGAATGGATTCTGATAGACTGGGAGACAATTTTTTTTTCCTCAGGGATATACTCATCCATGATGCCTACTGGCATCTACTGAGCTGCTGTGCATGTAATGAAGTCAGTGAAGGCACCAAGTTAGGGATTGACCTGCTGGAGAGTAGCCTCATAAAGAAGAACCTTAGAGACCCGGTGGATAGTAAGTTATCCGTGAGACAGCCAACGTGCCCTAGTGGCTAAGAAGGCCAATGGTACCCTGAAGTCCATTAAAAAGAGTGTGGCTAGCATGTCAAGGCACATGCTCCTCCCCCTCTCCTCTGCCTTGGTGAGATCACATGTGGAATATTGCATCCACTTCAGGGCTCCCTGATTCAAGAGGGACAGGGATATACTGGAGAGAGTCCAACAGAGGCTACAAAGATGGTGAAGGGTATGGAACATATGTGTGATGAAGAAAGGCTGAGATACCAGGAGCTGTTTAGTCTGAGGAAGACTGAGAGGGCATCTTATCAATATTGATAAATAACTAAAGGCGCCAAACTCTTTTCACTGGTGCCCAGTAAGTGCACAAGGTACACTGGATACAAACTGGAACACAGGAAGTTCCACCTCAACATGAGGAGAAAAATCTTTGCTGGGAGAGTGACAAAGCCCTGCAACAGGCTGCCCAGAGAGGTTATGAAGTTTCCTTCTCTAGAGACTTTAAAGACCTGTCTGGATGTGTTCCTGTGTGAGCTGCCCTAGGTGATCTTACTTTGGCAGGGGATTGGACTAGATGATCTCAGAAGGTCCCTTCCAACCCCTACCATTCTGTAATTCTGTATTTCCTCAGTCTTGGCAAGATCTGTACTTACCTTCAGCCTTCCACCTGAGACCCAGAGAAGCTCCTTTCACCATACAAATTGCACTGTGCCACATGCCCTTGCCTTTTAATTATGTGTGCAACTAACCACAACAGATTTATCAGCACCTAGGTAAAGAAGCTAATGTCTACAACTACCTGAAGCCAGTGAATAGTCCTTGGAGCTTCAGCAGTAAATGTCAGAGGTCATAGCATTTTCCACACTGTCTTCCCACAAATCAGAGCTATGGCAAAGTACATCTCTATGTCTTACTTCCCCTCACACCACGAAGAATCAAGTTGCAGATAACCTAACCTTTAGGGGAAAAAAAATGAAATCAAACCCCACAAATCAGAACTAACATTTCTTCGACATTTTGTTCTTCAGAAATTCCCTGCCCAGGGCCTATTCCCAGCCTGTGAGATCACCATCTCCAAACTGTCTCTTTAAGTAGGTATTAGCTAGAAAAATATTAGCCCTGGTCCTTCAGCACCCAGCCTCTTTGAGCTAAATGGCCACTTAATAACATCTCTTCGTTCACCCAGTACAGTCTTTTCTACTGTGCATATCTATGTTTAGTGTGGCTTCCTAGATTGGCTCAGAGACCATGCTGTGTTACCAAGCCTTCCACAGACAGTTGCTGATCAGTCGTACCCATCTTGTCTCGGGTGCAACGTTCTTCTAACTGATGTCATTGACGATTCTGGATTCTTTATTTCAGCTTGGCTTCTCTTTGTGCATGTATTTTATTGCAGCTTTATAGCATCGGCACAGACAAGGAGTGAAAATTGCCTGTAAGCATCACGGAAACTTCTGTTCATTTTCTGTGTTCAGCTATCTATGAAGATGTTCATACAGAGATGGGAAACACTTCCTGTTCTGCAGGTTATGTGTTAACAGATTAAAACCTGTCTCATGCATCTGATTGTCATAGGGCAATCCACACAAAAATGTTACTAAGAAGAACTTTTTACAAGGGCTTGTAGTAACAGGAGGGAAAGGGACCAGCTTTAAGCCTGAGGAGAGGAGATTTAGACCGGAGATTAGGAAGAAATTATTTACAGTGAGGGTAGTGAGACACTGGAACAGGTTTGCCCAGACAGGTTGTGGCTGCCCTCTCCCTGGAGGTGTTGAAGGTCAGGTTGGATGTGGCCCTGAGCAACCTGGCCTAGTGAGAGTTGGCCCTGTTCATGGTGGGGGAGGTGGAACTAGTTGAACTTTAAAGTCCCTTGTAACTTAAACCATTCTAGAAATCTACGAACTCAAAGCATTGTGAATTCGCAGCCCTTCAAGAAAGTAAATTCAGAAGCTTTGAGAATGGTCAGTACACAGAAGGGAACTCACCTCAATCCAGTAAGAGTAGGAATTATTTTGAAGCATGACCATTAAACTACAGCCCAAAGTACCATATCCACATGTTTCTTGAACACCTAGAGATAATTATCCTAGGAATATCTAGGATATTTAACAATAAAACAGCTTACTGCATTTTATTTTTTTCCCATTTATCCATCCTGCTATCAACTTTCTATTCTCCCTCAGTAGGGATAATGAAAGTATTTACACATGGAGTTGGTTCCAACAATATTTCACAAAGCCTATTAATGAAAATAATGCAGAAAACCCTCAGATGACTACTATGGAATTAGGGAGCTATGCCTATTTGTTTTCATGTCATCAGTGGGAATCTATACAAAATCTTATTCAATACTTGTGGTAATACTATTTCTTGCAAGGAAAAGGAAAGACAGTTAAATGAGAGACTTGCTTCATGCTGCAGAGGACAGAAATATTCAACTGATGTGCATCTGTGGAGCAAAAAAAGCAGGAATCCTTTCCTACAGCTCAGAAGTTGTGCATTACTCAGCACACTACTTGTGCTGAATATGGAAACAGTGACTACAAGGAAGTATTTCTGATCAGCACTACCAAGGTGCAAGTGCAGCATCTCACACCAGGGTCAGAGCCATTTCAAGCACAAGTCCAGGCTGTGTGAAGTGTGGTTTGAGAGCAGTTTGGAGTATAAGGACTTAGGGCTGTCAGCGGATGACAAGTTCACTGTCAGACAGCAGTGGTCACAGGCAGCCCAGAAGGCAGCTGTGTGCTGGACTGCATCCAAAGCAATGAGAGCAGCAGGACAGGGAGAGGATACTACCCCTCTACTCTGCTGAGACCCCACCTGCAGCACTGCCCCCAGTTCTGATGCCCCCAGCACAAGAAGGACATAGAGCTGCTTGAGAGGGTCCAGAGGAGGCCACAAAGATGGTGACAGGGTTGGAGCACTTATCCTATGGGATGGATAGAGTTGGGGTTGTTCAGCCTAGAGAAGAGAAGGCTCCAGAGAGACCTTCTAGTGGTCTTCCGGTATCCAAAAGTGAGTAGAGGAGAGCTGGGGAGGGACTTTTCACAAGGGTTTGTAATGATAGGATGAGGGCCAATGGCTCTGAGCTTGGAGAAGGGACGATTAGACTGAAGATTAGGAAGAAATTACTTCAAGTGACAGTGATGAGATACTGGAGCAGGTTGCCCAGGGAGGTGGTGGATGGCCCCTCCTGGAGGCATTCAAGGCCATGTTGGATGAGGCCTTGAGCTACCTGGTCTAGTGGAAGGTGTCCCTGCCCATGCCAGGAGATTCGTAACTAGATGGACTTTCATGTCCTTCTCACCCCAAAGCACTCTCTGATTCCATGATTCTAACACAGATCTGTTTGCCAGAGAACTTTCAAAGTTCAGAAGAATGACAACAAGTGAAGTCAAATAATAAACCAAGTGTCCAAATTCAAGAGTACACCACCATTCAGTAAGACAGGTACAAGATATTGGAGAGCTGCTGTAGGAAGACCATGCCTAAAATACAGAGACACAAGCATAAAAGAGAGGATTAAAGACAGGGTCTACTGCTGTTGTTTCATGACTGTGCTAAAGGAAACACGAATCACAGGGGAAAATGTTCAGAACCCATTTGGAGTGAGTGACAGCATTACACTCTCAAGTATTTTGGTGGGAATTTTTTTTGTTACTTAGACAAAGACAATACTTCCATTTCTCAAGAGAAAAGAGAGATGTGCATCTGCTGGCTGGAGTCATTACTCTGCTATCTAACTGCAGCTACCAAAAGCATTGTGGAAATATTTGCACCTTCCCTTGGTTTTCAAGATCATGTCAAGGAGCCACTCAGCTCAATGCATATGACTGGCTCAGGCTTTTCCATCTACAATTTCCTACTGCAGAGAGAATTAGGTTTCTCTGTAGAAGGATTTATTTGTCCCGTTTGTCTGTTTGCTGATCTCTAATAAAGACAAACTCAATACCTCTCTTCCAGTTCTATATCTCTGACATGGACAGAAAGATTCAGTTCCTTTCTCAACTTCCAGCCAGCCCTTGGCATCAGAGCGCTCATGCTAACAAACTGACTCCATCCAATTTACTTAATTCCTAGAAGAAGTTAACAATCAGATTCCAAAGTCAGCTTACTGAGATTGTTTCCAGATGCATAATCTGGTCTGTCAGGGGTCAGCTGCTCCCATAACAGTTTTAAACACATTTGTCCTAGAGCGCTCAAAATTCCTTCCTTCTCCCCGACCTTGCAGGTTTGAACAGGGAGGAGAAGGAGGTGCAAAAACTGCTTTCCCCCCAGCCTGTGGGCTTGAAGGGGGAATAGCAAAAGGCAACTTTCTCCACATGTGTGCTGACCCACGTGGAAGCCTGTGCTGGGAATCAGGCTGGTGGTTGGCTGGGTCCTCCGCTCCTGGTATGAAATGACAAATGGACACTTTGTCTAGAAAAGCATAAATACAGCAAGGGAAAAGGTACAAGGTTCCCACCTTGAAACTGTTCCTGCCTTGACAGAGTTGCTGCTGTGACAGTTCCCATTTGGACCATCCCCACTTTTGCATGGCTCCTTCCTTTTTACACAGCTCTCGGTTTTGCACCATCCCTTCTTTTGGACAGTCTCCCACTTCTGCACCATTCTGTGCAATCTTGCAAGCTTGGCAAGTCATTGGGTCCATTTGAAAGAGCTGCTGGTGGCACCCGGACCCAGGTGCTCTGGAATCCTACCGCAGCCTTGATTTCCTGGCTGCTATTCTGGCTCGGGGAGACTCTAGTAGTTTGTCTGTCTCCTGATGCTGCTGACAGACAAATCTCTGTCTTGTGGAAGCTATGTCTTGAGACACTTCTGAGTTTGGAGGCTTTTCCACCTGCCTTGGACTTTTGCCATTTGGATTTGTGATTGGATATTGCTTGCAGCATCAGAAGGCAGCCAAGCAGAGAAATACAGCAAGGGATCACCACCGAGTGCCTATCTCACCTTCATGAGTAAAGCCTGCTGTTCCCTTAATTCTCTGCTCAGCCTGATTGATAGTGGGGTAAAGCTGTGCTTGTAGCTTAGCCTTTTCCATTTTCTGACTTCCTAAATCTCTAAATTTGCCCATAACACCCTTCAAAGATTTTCCCAATCAAATTGAGCCTGTAAATAAACCTAAAATAGTTCTGTATGTAGTTTGGGTGTGGAGTATAGAGGGAAATAAAATAATTCTCTTTATAATTCCTGACTCGGCCACACTAATTCCCTGTCTCCACAACATCTATCTCAAAAAGACAGGTGAAGGGAAAGTCAACTCATCATTCTCAGCCTTCTGCACATGAGGTAATTGCCAGTTCCCCTCTCTTCAATGAAGACAAAGATGAGAACCATACCCTATGTATTTCTCACCTTTTATGTATGACAACACCAGGTGTATTTTTGCCTTTTGCACTTTCGTTTTTCACTCTCTCACCCATTCAACACAGACTTTTCCAAAATTTGGCATTTTTTCCTTCTCATTTTTCCTTGATGTGGCTGACATCAGCTTCAAAGAAAAGGGTTGTCACAGAATCATAGAATGGTTTAGGTTGGAAGTGACCTCAAAGGTCATCCAGTTCCAACCCCCCACCATAGGCAAGGACACCTCCCACTAGAACAGGTCGCCCAAGGGTAGCTACAGTGCAGTATGCTGCTGCACACCATTTCCTTGCCATGCTGTAGACAACTGTTTCTCAGGAAGGGATTCAAACAATCATAATAGAATCCCTTTGGCTGAACCCTTTAAGACCATCCAGCCCAACCATTCTCTAACTCTACCAAGGGTGGTACTAGACTATGTCTCTCAGCACCACGTCTCTGCCTCTTTGAAACACTTCTAGGGATGGGGATTCAACAACCTCCCCGGGAAGCCTGTGCCAGTTTTTGAAAGCTCTTACAGTCAAGAAGTTTCTTATAAAACCCAAACCAAGCCTCCCTGTTTGCAACTTGAGGCCATTTCCTCTCATCCCATCACTTGTTCCTAGGGAAAAGAATCCAATCACCACCTGACTCCAACCTCCATTCAGGGAGCTGTAGAGACCAATGAGGTCTCCTCTCAGCCTCCTCTTCTCCAGATTAAACACCTCCACTTCTTTCAGGTGCTCCTCACCAGCCCTTTCCTCCAGACTCTTCACCATCTTTGTTGCCCTTCTCTGGACACACTGTAGCAGTTAAATGCCTTTCTTGTAGTGAGGGTCCTAAAACTGAACACAAATGTATATATGCACTTACTATCCATGCCATTAGTACGAAAAGAAGAGGCTGAGTAGTTCCTAAGTATCTTAAATCTCTTTCACAGTGCACAAACTTTACAGCTAGAGCCATGGATACTGTCTATTTTCTTACACAAATAAGATTCTAAGATAGACAAGAAAATAGATAGGATAAAATAGAGAGTGCATGAAGGAGGCAGAGAAGTGACAAGTTGGTCTGAATTGAGATGTGAAATTCAATTATTCAGAAGATATAAATGGATAAAATAGAGATGTGTGACAAATAGGCATAACAGTCCTCAATCCTTACTGGTTGTGTCTGAAGATCTCTATCATGAGCACTCATAGATATATAATTCAGGGCAGATTAAAGACAGATCCAGATGGAATTAAAGACTTTCTGACCAGATGAACTTCTAATAACACAAGCTCCTTCTCATGCCTTTTAGTACTGCAGAATTGTAAATTATCTGAGGGAACAACAATCTTGGGGAACTGGAATGAGAGAACTATCATAGATTGATGCTGTGGAGTCAAAGAGCAAGACTAGCACCAGACTAAAAACCAACAGTGAGACAAAAAATCACAGACAAGAACCCACCAACGTGTCACAAGATAAACAAAGAAAATCTGGAGAGCATCTTTACTTTCTTGTCATAGAATGGTTTGGGTTGGAAGGGATCTTAATGATCATCTAGGTCCAATCCCTAACCATGGGCAAGGACATAGAATCATAGAATAAGCCAGGTTGGAAGAGACCTCCAAGATCACCTAGTCCAATTTATCACTCAGCCCTGTCCAATGGCACTAATTGCTCCATCCAGGCTTTTCTTGAACACCTCCACCACCTCCCTGGGCAGCCCATTCCAATGGCAAATCACTCTCTCTGTGAAGAACTTCCTCCTAATATCCAGCCTATACTTCCCCCGGCACAGCTTGGGTCTGTGTCCTCTTGTTCTGTTGCTGGTTGCTCAGGAGAAGAGACCAACTCCACCTGGGTACAACCTCCGTTCAGATAGTTGTAGACAACAATGAGGTCACTCCTGAGCCTCCTCTTCTCCAGGCTAGACAATCCCAGCTCCCTCAGCATCTCCTCACAGGGCTGTGGTCCAAGCCTCTCACCAGCTTTGTTACCCTTCTCTGGACACGTTCCAGTACCTCAACATCTCTCTTGACTTGAGGTGCCCAGAGCTGGACACAGGACTCAAGGTGTGGCCTGACCACTGCCAAGTACAGAGGAAGGGTAACCTCCCTTGTCCTGCTGGCCACACTGTTCCTGGTACAGGCCAGGATGCCATTGGCTCTCCTGGCCACCTGGGCACACTGCAGGCTCATGTTCAGCCTACTGTCTGCCAGCACCCCCAGGTCCCTCTCTGCCTGGCTGCTCTCCAGCCTCTCTGCCCCCAGCCTGTAGCACTGCCTGGGGTTGTTGTGGCCAAGGTGTAGAACCCTGCACTTAGCCTTGTTAAAGCTCATCCCATTGGCCTCTGCCCACCCATCCCAGCCTGTGCTGGTCCCTCTGCAGGGCCCTTCTACCCTCCAACAGATCAACACCTGCTCCTAACTTGGTGTGATCTGCAAACTTACTGATGCTGGACTCAATCTCCTCATCCAAATCATCAATAAAGATATTGAACAGGATTGGGTCCAGCACTGATCCCTGGGGCACACCACTCGTGACTGTGGCACCATTCACCACCACTCTCTGGCCCCAGCCCCCCAGCCAGTTCTTGACCCATGTCAGAGTGGATCTGTCCAAGCCACAAGCTGCCAGCTTGGCCAGGAGCTTGTGGTGTCAGATGGTGTCAAAGGCTGTGCTGAAGTCCAGGTAGACTACATCCACAGCCTGCCCTGAATTCACCAGGCTGGTAACCTGATCATAAAAGGAGATCAGGTTGGTCAGGCAGGACCTGCCCTTCCTAAACCCATGCTGGTTGGGCCTGATCCCTTGGCCATCCTGTAGGTGCTGTGTGATTGCACTCAAGCTGACCTGTTCCATAACCTTGCCTGGCACTGAGGTCAGGCTGACAGCTCTGTAATTTCCTGGTTCCTCCTTCTGGCCCTTCTTGTGGATGGGCACCACACTGGCAGCTTCCAGTCTTCAGGGACCTCTTCAGTGAGTCAGGACTGTCGATAGATGATAGAGAGCAGCTTGGCCAACTCATCTGCCAGCTCTTTCATCATCTTAGGATGGATCCCATCTGGTCCCACAGACTTGTAGGGATCCAAGTGGCTCAGCATATCCCTTACTGCTTCCTCTTGGATTACAGGGGGACTATGTTGTTCCCTAGCTTCATCTGCCAGCTCAGGACAGTTGTCCTGAAGACAACCTGTCCCACTATTGAAGATTGAGGTTCCACTAAACTCAATGCCTCGTCTGACTTGGCCATGAACACCTTCAAGGAGGGGGCATTGACAACCTCCCTGGGCAACCTGTTCTAGTGTCTCACCACCCTCACTGGAAAGAATTTCTTCCCAATCTTCAATATAAATCTTCCATCTTCAACCTTCAATTCATCACCCCTCATCCTATCACTACAAGCCCTTGCAAAAAGTCCCTCATCAGATTTCCTGTAGTGACTTTCAGGTATCAGAAAGCCATTCTAAAGTCTCCCCAGAGCCTTGTATCAGTGATGTCAAACTGATGAATGATGAAAGATCAAATCTCTGCACCCACCAGGTTGCTTGGATGTGGTTACGAACTGGATACAACAACATCATTCTCTCTGACCTCTAGAAGTATACCCTTGACTTCCCTCTTCAGCTCAATGTCAGAAATTAAATCTCTTGCTGTTTACTTTCAAGAAGCACAAAAAGGCCATTGTCCCCCTGGCTCTGTGGACAATTCCTGTGTTGAAAGAAATGCAGGAACCTCATGAGAGGCAGAAGAGGCTGGAGCACACCCATGGGACTCACACAAGCACAAAATCCACACCAAGCCAAGGGACCAGTCAGAGCCCAAGATGATTAAAGCCTCAGTGTGGCAGCTGGGGCACCAGGCTTGCTGTCTTCAAACACTGATGACTGCTATTGCTGCTGTGACAATTCTGGGGCAATTGTGTCAGGCCACAGCAAAGCATGACAGAAGCAAGAGGAATCAAGAGGATGCTTCCAACAACCACTCTTGATAGGAGAGGGGAAGAAAATTTAGGTCTCCTCCCCCTCAGAGAGGACACATGACTTCTTTCACCTTAAGAGAGAAGTAATTTCCATGCTTATTAGCACCAAAGAAAACCTGACCAGTTTTGCCCACCTGCATACCAGGGCACTTGCCTATGACTTTGCTAAGACTGAGCAATTTGATTTGTTCTGGGTTTGAAAAGATCATTAGGAGTTTAGCTTTATCCTAATGAAGAATCATAGAACTGTTTCAGTTGGAAAGGCTAAGATCATTGAATCCAACCAGCACCACCATGGCCATTAAACCATATCCCAAAGTGCCATGTCCACATCTTTCTTAAACACCTCCAATGATGGTGACTCCACCACCTCCCTGGGCACACTGTTCCAATCTCTGACCACTCCTGCAGCAAAGAAATTTTTCCTCCTATCAAATCTAACCCTCCCCTCACACAATTTCAGGCCGTTTCTTCTCCTTCTATTACCTGATAGTAGAGAGAAGAGACCACCACCTCACTTCATTCCAACCTCCTTTCAGGGAGTTGTAGAGAACAATGAAGTCTCCCCTTAGCCTCCTCTTCTCCACTGACTGAAGTGAGGGCCCCAAACCTGAACCCAATATGGTCCTGCTTGTCACACTCTTCCTGATAAATGTGACAAATAATTTCCAGGGCAGAGTTCCTTCTGCTTTCCAATACATTGGTGACTGAATGCACACTGCCTGAGTTGCTCTGACTCTGGAACTCAGCGCATATGAGAACAGGTAAACAATAAAGTAGGCTTTTGTGGTGGTTCAGGAATTCTCTGCCCTGTCACACCTTTGCAATCACCCAGACTAGACTCAGCTGGCTGGTAGTTAATGAATGAAGCTTTATATTTATAGCTCAGCAATATATACAAGCAGATATTTGCAATATATTACAGATATTTACAGATATATACAGTAAAAAGGTAACACAGAGACAACACACCCCTCCCAAAGATTGGAGTCCCCAAAAGGAGTTCCCATATACCCTTCCACCTTTCCCTTCCCCCCAGTCTTATCCCAGAGTCTGTCTTATACGTGCCAGGTAAACAAGAAAGATTGGCCAGGAGAGGGTCAGAAGCAGGAATTGATTAGTTGGGTTCCTTTCTCAACCTATAATCTAATTTCTCTTATTAAAATATTCCAATTAACCTCAAACCAGCACAGTTTTAACTCCAACATTCAGGGAGGAGGACAGGCAGGGAGCATGGTAGAAATAGAATTCTCTGTTCCAGATCTCTATAAGGACACACATTCCCAAGGATAAAAATTGTGCTCAGTTGTGGAAATGAGCAGTGCTCTACCATTTGCTCCTTCCCCGTTGTTCACCCAGCCTTCAGAATTCTGCTGCCAGTTGCTACTTCTAATTTAAAGCATATTCATAAGTAAAGAAATCTCCTCCTTGGGTTCATTAAAGTCCCAGGGTATTTGGCAAGCCTTGCACAGCAAGAATTAAATGACAAATATGCCTTTGTGTCTGTGCTTTTGAGTCACAAATAAATAAAGCTGAACAATCTTCCAAAGTTACCTCTTTCCCCCTCAAGTTAACACTGAGGTTTCAACAAGAGAAAACACAAAATGTTTTCTTGTAGGGTTCATGATAGCTACAGGTCACTGAGCTTACCTTCAGATGGTCCCTTTTGTGTTGTATGAGTTGTCATTGCCTCCTGATCATGAAAGACATAAGAAAGTTGAAAGAGCCCACTTAAATGATGCTCTAAAAGGCATCATTTCTGAGTACCTCACCCTCCTGGGTGAGGTATATATTAAAATATATCTGATAACTCGCCTGGTTTTAAGTTAATAATAATAGTAAAAATAGTAATCATCATCCTTGATACTTCAGAGGCAAAGTGTGTTTTACAATAAGTCAAGGAGAGAGTGCAAATCATCTTCAATTTCCAGTTTACAGAACAGGATTTAGGATGCTCTATTTCATTCTCTCACCAGTACAGAGGGTATCCTCACCTAGTTTGCTGATGACATCAAATTGGGAAAATTTGCTGATAAAGTGGAAGACTGTTCTGGCATTCCAGGGAATCTGGGCAAAGGGGAACCTCATGAGGTTCAACAGGAGTAAGGGTAAAGTCCTACACCAGGGAAGAAACAACATCAGGCACCAGTACGGGTTAGGGACTGACCTGCAGAGGAGCAGCACTGTGGAGGGCCTTGGAGAGCTGGTGGACAATAAATTACCCATAGCACAGCAATGTGTCCTTGTGTCCAAAACGCCAGCAGTGTTCAGAGGTGCATTAAGAGTGTGGCCAGCAGGTCAAGGGAGACTCACTCTCTTTCTCTGTTCTGCCCTGGTGAGTGCAATGCCCTAAATGCCCTAAAGCATTGTGTACAGTTATGGGCTCCCCAGTTAGACAGCAACAGGGATATACTGGAGAATGTCGAGTGGAAGCCACAGGGATAATGAAGACGCTGGAACATCTGTCTGATGAGGAAAGGCTGAGACCCAGAGCTGTTTAGCTTGTGGAAGAGAAGGTTGAGTGGAATGTTTATGAATATCTGAAGCAGGAAGGGGGGGGTGGGGGTGTGAGATGAAGTGCCAGGATCTTTTCAGTAGTGTCCTGTAATAGGACAAGTGGCAATGAACACAAACTGGAACCCAGGAACCTACAACTTAACATGAAGAGAAGCTTCTTTTGTGTGAGGGTGACACACTCCTGGAGCAGGCAGCCCAGAGAGCTTATGAAGTCTGCTTCTCTGGAGACGTTCAAAACCCATCTGGATGTATTCCTCTGTGATCTGCCCTAGGTGATCCTGCTCTGGCAGAAGGTTGGATTAGATCTCTGGAGGTCTCTTTCAACCTCTACTATTGTATGATTCTATCAAATCAGAGTCACTGAAAATACAAATAAAAGAAAACAAACAGACAGACAGAAACAAACCCCAAAACACCAAAACAAAACCAACCAACCAACCAAAAAAACCCACAAAAAAAGCCCCAAGCCCACAGCACACACCACATCTGCTCACATGCTTTATGTGTTTCGCTGAGACCCATCTCCTGGATCTGTTTTGTCACATAGGGACACAAACAGCTGTGCCAGTATCAGCAAGAGAACACAAGATGAATTTTTAGTGCAGGGTCTGGGAAAGGGGAGATCTCCTGGCATGTTCACTGCAGCACACACTAATTTAGGAGCGCTCAGGTAGCTTGTGTATGTTTATTCTAAATTCCTTTGCCAACTTGCAGGTCAGAAAGTTCCTGGAGCTTAGTACTATGAAATTATTATAAAACAAAACTGCTTCACCCACCCTGAGGCAATCCCTTGACAGAATGAGACTAATTCAAGGACTTCAAAGGTGTGCATTTAGTAGCTCCTCTAGAACTTGGCATAAACCCATCATCAGGCATTTATGAGTCATTTCATCACCTGTTTATTTGATTTAGAAAAGGACTGATAGTGCAAACATGCAATTTTATCCTACCCATTCCCAGATTGTCTAGTTTACACTACCTGGAAGATAGACAGAACACAATTCAGAATCTGTAAGCTGCTGTGGAAAGGTAATATTGTGTTTGACCTAATGTAGCGTCA
The DNA here is from genome assembly GCA_013396835.1 of Psilopogon haemacephalus. Taxonomy (NCBI): domain Eukaryota; kingdom Metazoa; phylum Chordata; class Aves; order Piciformes; family Megalaimidae; genus Psilopogon; species Psilopogon haemacephalus. The sequence continues at coordinate 96,381 of VWZI01003022.1, read as the reverse complement.
CCAAATTAACCTTTTACCATTTCCAGAGCACTAAGTCTATGAAACATCACTGATGGGCATTTTTTGCTGCTGTTCTGGGAGCCTCAGCTCAGATTCACCATAGGTTTTACCTAGTGTGGTGGTTTTGTCATGGGCCATTGCCCCCCTCCTCTCCATCTCAGGCTGAAATTGTGCCAGGGGAGGTTTATGTTGAAGAGGAGGAAAAAAATCTCTTTGCTGCAGGGGTGGTCAGACATTGGGACAGGCTGCCCAGGGAGGTGGTGGAGTCACTATCCCTGGAGGTTTTCAAGAATCATAGAATGGTTTAGGTTGGAAGAGACCTCAAGGATCATCCAGTTCCAACCCCCCGCC
>VWZI01003022.1:0-96025 GCA_013396835.1 Psilopogon haemacephalus | reverse complement strand
AGACCCAACAAGCACCCCCGAGCCCCACCCCCCCGCCATAGGCAGGGACACCTCCCATTAGATCAGGTCACTCAAGATCTCATCCAGCCTGGCCTTGAACACATCCAGGGAGGGAGCAGACACAACCTCCCTGGGCAACCTGTTCCAGTGTCTCACCACCCTCACTGTAAAGAATTTCTTCCTAACATTCCGTTCAAATCTCCCCTCCACCAGTTTGAAGCCATTCCCCCTTGTTCTGTCATTACAAGACCTTGTGAACAGTCCCTCCCCAGCCCTCCTGTAGGCCCAACTCAGATACTGGTAAGCTGCTATAAGGTCTCCTCAAAGCCTTCTCTTCCCCANCCTCCCTTGCCCTGCTGGTAATGCCTCTCTTAATGCAGCCCAGGACACAGTTGCTGTCTGAGCCGCGTGTGCACACTGCAGGCTCATGTTGAGCTTCTCATCCACCCAGACCCCCAGGTCCTTTTCCTCAGAGCTGCTCTCCAGCCACTCACCACCCAGCCTGGAGTTGTGCTTGGGATTGCAGCAACCCAGGTGCAGGACCTTACACTTGGCCTTGTTAAATTTCATGAGGTTAGCCTGGGCCCACCTCTCCAGCCTGTCCAGGTCCCTCTGGATGCCATCCCTGCCCTCCAGCAAGTCGACTGTGCCACACAGCTTGGTGTCATCTGCAGACTTACTGAGGGTGCACTCGATTCCTCTGTCCATGTCACTGACAAAGATGTTAAACAGCACTGGTCCCAGCACTGACCCCTGAGGGAGGCCACTTGTCACTGGTCTATGGGTGGACATTGTGCCCTTGATCACCACTCTCTGTGTGTGACCATCCAGCCAATTCCTTATCCAGCGAGTTGTCCACCCATCAAGTCCATGTTTTTCCAAGAAACATGTGGACATGACACTTTGGGACATGTGGTTTAATGGCCGTGGTGATGTTGGGTTGACAGTTGGACTTGATGGTCTTCAAGGGTTTTTCCAACCAAAAAACCACTTTATTATTCTATATTTTCTGATAGCAAGAGAAACCTGCAACAGATGTTAAACACCTCATACCAGGGGAGTAGCAGAAAATTCCAAAAAGGTTTCATTTAAACAGTAAGTTGCCTCTCTGCAAGCAAAGAAGGCAAATTCACAGTTTAAGGAGCTGCTCTGGAATGCAAACTGAAGAGAACCTTTAAGGTTGCCAGAGCTCTGTAAAATATCTCTCTATAAGACTGTTGAGATGCAACTGTACACTACAGAAGAACTTCAGACCTGGAGTACATTACAGATGCATATGATAATCCAGTCAAGCTAAAGCAAGACTTCAGTGACATGGATGGATAGACAGATTTATTATTTTTTTGTAAAGAAAAATAATTAAGAAAAAACATTGAAGGTTATAATTAGAATGAGGAGAAGAGGACAAGGGGGAGATCAGAAACAGAGGACAGCCTTCCACCAGAACAGCTTGCTCAAGGCTTCAGACTACCTGGCCTTGAACATTACCAGGAAGGAGGCATCCACAACCTCCCTGGGCAACCTATTCCAGTGTCTTGCCACCCTCAGTAGAAAAAAAATCTTCCTAATCTCCAGTGGAAATCTCCCCCCTTCCAGTTCAACGTCATTGCCCCTTGTTGCGTCACTAAAAGCCCCTGTCAGAAGCCCCTCCCCAGACCTCTTGTAGCCTACTTCAGGCACTGGAAGGCTATGCCCTGGAGCCTTCTCCAGGGTGAACAGCCCCATCTCTCACAGCCTGTCCCTGTAGGGCAGGTGTTCCAGCCCTCTTATAATTTTTTGTTGCCTTTTCTGCATTCATTCCAAGAGTTCAATGTCCCTCTTATGTTGGGGTCACCATCATCAGAGCTGTAGTGATAGGATAAGGAGGAATGACTGTAAGCTGGAAGAGGGAAGATGAGTGACACCTGCACAAGATGATAATTTTCAAATGAAAGACCTTCTCGTTAGAGGCCTTGCTGTTGTCTCCACCAATGCAGTCTCTAGCCAAAATGAATAAAAAAAACTTAAATCACTTAAACCAGGACAGGAAAGATGAGTACTACTGATGCTCCTGAAAAACACAGATGATGCTGTGACTGCACTCAATCCCCCTTTGCCATTACTCCCCGTTTTCTTAAATAAATAAAACTACCTCTGTCTCTGCCTGACATTCAATAGGAAAGTGTAAGTGGCAGCCTCCATCATATGGCCAATATCCCTCCAAATGCATTGAAACCTTTCAGTGCAGATAATGCCTAACTGCATTAGAGGAAAAGCTGTGCAACACCCCATGAGCATGCTGCAAAAGGAAGCCATCCAGAGGAACTTAGACAGGCTGGAGAGATGAGCCCCAGTCAGCCTCAAGAAGCCTCAACAAGGCCAAGTTCAAGGTCTTGCACCTGGGTCAGGGAAGTCTTAAACAAAAATTCAGGCTGGGCGAAGTACATCTCAAGAGAAGTCTGGAGGAGAAGGACTTGGTGGGTGTCAGTTGATGACAAACTCACCATGGGCCAGCAATGGTCACTGGCAGCCTGTAAGGTAGCTGTGTACTGAGCTGCAGTGAGAGCAGCAGGACAGGGAGGGGATTCTGCTCCTCTGTTCTGCTCTCCTAAGGGTCCTCTTCTGCTGCTCATCTGGGGTACTGCGTTCAGTTCTGGTTCCCCTAACCCAAGAAGGACATTGAACTGTTGGAGTGGGGACAGGCTAGGAAATTTGGAGCTCTTCAGCCTGGAGAGGACAAAGCTCCAGGGAGACTTTAGAGCAGCCTTCCAGTACCTGAAGGGTACAACAGTAGAAATGGGGAGGAACTTTTGAGAAGAGCTTGTAGTGACAGGATGAGAGGCAATAGTTTTGGGCTGGAAGAGGGAAAATTGAGACTGGACATTAGGAAGAAATTCTCTAGGGTGAAAGTGATGAGACACTGGAACAGGTTATCCAGGGAGGCTGTGGATGCTCCCTCCCTGGAGGTGTTCAAGGCCAGACTGGATGAGGCCTTGAGGAAGCTGGTCTGGTGGAAGGTGCCCCTGCCCATAGCAGGGATTTGGTAACGGATGATCTTTACTGTCCTTCCCAACCCAAGCTGTTCTATGATTCAGTGGCATAGATGCTGCCATAATTGTTGGCAACAGCTTCAGGTTTTCTACTAAATCTCTTCCCCCATCAGACAGCAAACCCACAAGCGAGTATTCCAGATTGGACGTTTTGCTGCAGGACTGCAAGTTAAGATTTCTTTTCTTTTTTGATATTTACTTTTGGCAGGGAGAGTTGATGGTGGCATCCTTTTAGTTTTGCAGTTATTGTGCTAATCCTTCATTGCACACAGCTTCAAGTGTTACTCCAAGATGACATGTTCTCCATGAGGCAAGTAATAGTCTTGTAATGGCAGAACAGACATGATGACATGAAAAGATTCAACTTCATATGGGTCAACCCCATATGGAGTAAAACTTTACCATTGCTGATGGGCCTCTGTTAACCCACCAGGAGCCAGTTAACAGACAAAGGTCACCAGAAATTGAGTGGAAGTCCATGGTGTTTGATGAGTTGTTCTCACATAAGACTGTGATGGGACACATTTCACTGCTCAGGACCACGGGGAAAGTAAAGGTCAAAGAAAAGCAGTGAAGCAGGGTACAGAGTGCTTTAATTTTTTTGTTATCAAAAGCCTTAAGAGGATATGCAGGATATTACCAGAGGAATTTCTACTGCAATTTCTGATTCCAGACATGTTTTCAGCTCCATAAATATTTATTCCAGCCTACCAGTATTTGTTATAGAATACAAGCACTGATTGTGTGTGGTTTATAAATTCCATGCGTCTGATTTCTGAAGCACCTACCAGCAGCAATATAGGAACAAACTCCTTGTAAAGGTGTCACAAAATGGTTTTGGTTGGAAAAGATCTCTAAGATTATTGACTTCAACCTTCAACTTAACACCACCATGGCCATTAAACTATGCCCCAAAGTGCCATGTCAACATCTTTCTTAAACACCTCCATGAATGATGGCTCCATCACTTCCTTGGGCAGCCTGTTCCATGCCTGACCACTTTGCTAGTCAAGACTTTTATTCTAAGCTTCAACCCAAACCTTCCATGGCTCAATTTCAGACCATTTTGTCTTGTCTTATTGCCTGATACTAGGGACCTCACTGTGACCTCCTTTCAGTGAGTTGTAGAGAGCAATAAGATTTCACCTCAGCCTCCTCCAGACTAAACAACCCCGGTTCCCTCAGAAGCTTCTCACAGGACTCGTTCTCTAGACTCTTCACAAGCTTTGCTGTCCTTAAGTCTACCTTGATTTCAAAGTCCAGTGATGTTGCTGATGACATCTAATAATATTTTCTTTTGGAACTGGAGCAAAATCAGAATACTCACACAGCTGGTTCCCAAGGCTCAGCCACAGCAGACACTTTTGAAGTCACCACAACTCAGCTATGTTCAGCTGAGAAATTGCACTTTCAGAAAAGGGATTGTAAAGGAGATGAAAAAGAATATTTGGAAGGAATAAGCCAAGCTGTACAGCCAGAGATCAAAGCTGAGAGTGAATCAGCATTCATTTGGTCAGGCCCTGGAGCAGATTCTCCTTTCCTCTCCTTACAGCACACCAAAAGCCCTGCAGCTTTCTATGCACCCACAATCATCTGGCCCTCTACCAACTTGATTAGTGATTGAAGGTGGAAGCGAAAACAAGCTGAGTTTTATTCCATGTGGAAGAAAGCTCTAAGGCTATTAGGATGTAGGAAACATTTAATTCAACCTCCTGATACCAGTGGTTACCTGGGATATTACAAAACCCTTCCGAAAGGCAGGGATGACATCCAGAGGGACCTGGACAGGCAAGGCCAAGTGTAAGGTCCTGCACCTGGGTCGCTGCAATCCCAAGCACAACTCCAGGCTGGGTGGCGAATGGCTGAGAGCAGCCCTGAGGAAAAGGACCTGGGGGTCTGGGTTGATGAAAAGCTCACCATGAGGCAGCAGTGTGTGAGTGCAGCCCAGACAGCAACTGTGTCCTGGGCTCCATCAAGAGCAGTGTGGGCAGAAGGGCAAGGGAGGTGATTCTCCCCCTTTACTCTGCTCTTGTCAGACCCCACCTGGAATACTGTGTGCAGTTCTGGAGCCCCCAGCACAAGAAGGACATGGAACTGTTGGAACCAGTCTAGAGGAGGGCCACGAAGATGATCAGAGGTCTGGAGCACCTCTGCTATGAGGACAGGCTGAGAGAATTGAGGCTCTTCAGCCTGGAGAAAAGAAGGCTTTGAGGAGACCTTATAGTAGCCTTCCAGTATCTGAAGGGGCCTACAGAAGGGCTGGGGAGGGACTCTTCAGAAGGTCTTGTAATGACAGACTGAGGGGTAACATGTTCAAACTGGCAGAGGGGAGATTTAAACGGGATGTTAGGAGGAAGTTCTTTACAGTGACAGTGGTGAGACACTGGAACAGGTTGCCCAGGGAGGTTGTGGCTGCTCCCTCCCTGGAGGTGTTCAAAGCCAGGTTGGATGAGGCCTTGAGCAACTTATTCTAGTGGGAGGTGTCCCTGCCTATGGAAGGGGGTTAGAACCTTTGAGGTCTCTTCCAACCTAAACCATTCTATGATTCTATGAAACAAGGTGAGGATCAGTGATGATTAAAAGCTGTAACAGAGTTTCAGGCACCAATAGTCACAGCTGAAGCAGACAGCCAGCAGCACTCTTACCTAAATGGTACAGCTACAGAACACTCCCTTTTCCACAGCATCACAGAACGGTGGAGGTTGGAAGGGACCTCCAGAGATCTTCTAGTCCAACTCATTCGGTAAAGCAGGTGGGCATAGAACAGGCTGCCCAGGATGCTGCAACAAGCAGGTTTTGGAATTGTCCAGACGACACTCCACATCTCTGGTCAGCCTGCGCCAGGGCTGTGGGACCCTCGGTCAGGGTCATGGAGGGTAGAGATTAGCAATATCTCTGTCCAGAGGAGCAAGACCTGTTCTTATAGATTTCCGTGTTGTGAAATTAAGGTGAAAGCTAGACCAGATATCACCACAAAACTATTTATTAAAGGATAAAGTGGAACAAAACAGAGGGAGAGAGAGAAGGGGAGAGAAAGAGAGGAAACAATGGAGAAATGAGGAGAGAAAAAGAGCAGGGGAGGAAGAATAGCAGGGGTTACATTACCATTAGCCAGAGATGGGGGATGAGAGAGAGAGCTGTGCTTGGTCCAGAGATTTTCCACAGCATTCATCAGGAATTTTTCTTCTGGAGTTGTTCAGGGTGGGGAGGGGGGGTGGGGGGTGGAAGAAGGGAGATGTTGTTCCTTCAGTTCGCCTCCTGGCAGGCATTTCTCAGGTCTTTTTTATACAGTTTCTCCAGACCCAGCCTTATTGATGTCCCGGGCCAGCTCCACAGGGATTCCTCCTGTGCATTTTCATGCATTAGCAGGGGTCCGGCAGCAGCACCGGGAAGGGCCTCCGCCTCCTCCCTATGTCTCTTACCTGTTCATACCCTGAATACACATAAGCCTTTTCTCTCCGGGCCAGCTGATACCTAGCCCGTACATATCCTGGATATTCAAGCCAGGCTGAAATCTGGGAAAGTCACAAAACCCCACAGTACTTACATCCCCGAGGATCAACAAAGGTGCTGTATCTCTGATGATTTGCATCTCCTAAGCATTCAGCCAGGAACATTGTCTGAGTCTGGGAAGGAAACAAGGCAATCCTTGTCTTCGTTGATTTAAACATGGGAGAGACGATTTAAGACTCTCACACCCTCACAGAAAACAAGTTTTTCCTTATGTTTGAGTGAAACCTCCTGTTTTCTGTGATAGCAACAATAAATTCATCCACTAAACCAAAAAAAAAAGGATGAGTCTTATTTAAACCTCTCATTCACACATGTAAGTGATCTTTGACAGGTAGGGTTCCAAAAATATCTAATCATAGAATCACAGAATGGCTTGGGTTGGAAAGGAACTCAAAGATCATCCAGTTCCAACACCTCCATCATGGGCAGAGACACTTTCCATCAGGCCAGGCTGCTCAAGGTCTCATCCAGCCTGGCCTTGAACAACTCCAGGGAGGGGGCATCGACAACCTCCCTGGGCCGACTGTTCCCGTGTCTCAGCACCTTCACTCTTGAGAATTTCTTCCTAAACTCCAGTCTAAATCTTCCCTCTTCCCACTCAAAGTCATTGCTCCTCCTCCTATCACTGCAAACTTTTGCAAACAGTCCCTCCACAGCTTTCTTGTAGGCCTCATTCAGGTACTGAAAGACTGCTCTAAAGTCTCCCTGGAGCCTTGTCTTCTCCAGGCTAAACAGCCCCAACTCTCCCAGTATGTCTCCATAGGAGAAATTCTCCAGCCCTTTGATCCTCTTCATGGCCTCTTATGGACCTGCTAGAATAGGTCCATGTCCCTCTTATGCTGGGAGTGCCAGAATTGGATGCAGTGCAGCAGATGGGGTTCTCAGCACAGCAGAGGGGCAGAATCTCCTCTCTCCTGCTGCTCTCACTTCTTTGGATGCAGCCCAGCACACAGCCACCTTCTGGGCCGACAACAAGCATTGCTAGCTCATGGTGAGTTTGTCATGTAGTGACACCCCCAAGTCCTTCTCCTCCACACTGCTCTCTAATATAATATATTGAGTTCAAAATTAAGTCTGAGGATAATTCAGTTAGATGCTCCTAGACAGGCACTTGAGTTTCAGAATTAAGGTCAGTAACTGAGCCTGTTCTTTACAGTTTGTCGCTTCTCGGCTTTCCAGTGCTACAATTTAGCTGGCTTCTCTAAATCAGACCTTCACCATGACAGACTGTGATCACCAAAATTATAATGCCTTAGAGGAAAAAGATGCTTCTGGCACAGAAGCCAGCTTCAGAGATGTGTACTTAACATGCACATCTACATACACACAGACTTCTTACCTTTAGCTGTCTTTCAAATTGCTTTTCCTCACAGATGTGTAGTGGTGTAACTGGTTTACAGCCAATTACAAAGCATGAACAACTATTTTCTTGCCATCTGCTAACAGGATTATGAGCTGCCTTTTTTCTTTCATTAAATAATTAAGAGTAGATGGTTACAGGTAATTAGGTGGAAAGGGAGTCAATGGGGACTCTTCAGCAGTGTGTCAGTCTTGTAATATTGATCTGCACTGCATCTGCTTCACTGCCCAGTAGACAGCAATATGTAAAATAATAATACAAATAAAAATAATATGAAGGGCTTTCTTTCCACACACACAAAAAGGAAAAACTACAGAAATAAACCACAAAAAGTGCCCTAAGAGATCAGAAGCTTTAAGATCTCAACTTGCTCCCATGTATATGGACATCCCAGTGCAGAGGTTTTATGTCTCCACTCTTTATTCATCTTCCTCCTTGCTAATGCTTCCAAAAAGAAAACCCAAATTGTGAGGAGATATGTGCACCATGAGACATACAGGTTCATCTCAGAACTCAGACTGCTGAGCAGCGATGGAATAAGGCATCTTCTCTGAGTTGTACTTCGTTGGTCATAGATGTCCACCAAGCTGCTCTATCATTCCTTCTCCATCAACAATACAGCAGAAAGCTTATGAGTTGAGATAAGGACAGGGAGATTGCTTACAAGCCACCCTTATGGGAGAAAGAGAATTAGAAATTAGTTTAATTTATTGCCCTTCAATAATCTGGCAATTTGACTTGCCACTTCAGTTCAATTTCTTCCATACCCAAGCAGAGCTGGATAATGAGAAAAAAGAAGAAATCTAATCATACAGTCATAGAATCATTTTGGTTGGAACTCAGAGATCAGCTCAGAGATCAGCCTAAGACCACCATGTCCACTAAAACACATCACAAAGTCCCATGTCCTCATGTTTCTTGAACACTTCCAGGGATGGAGGCTCCACCACCTCCATGGGCAGCTTGTCCCAGTGCCTGACCACTCTTGAAGCAAATAAATTCTTTCTAATTTCCTTGGACATTTCCTTTCCTTGTATCACCTGACGTTAGGGAGAAGAGACCAACCCCTACCTCACTGCAATCTCCTCTCAGGGAGTTGTAGAAATCAACGAGGTTTCCCTGCAGCCTCCTCTTCTCCATACTGAACAACTCCTGTTCTTCAGTTGCTTCTCACCAGCCCTGCTATCCAAACTCTTGAGCATCTCTGTTTCCCCTTCTGGACACAATCAAAACTCCTAACACAGCAGCACAGCCAAGCCCAGAACATCTCTGATTTGAATTTCTTAAAAACAAATCAAACCAAATTGTTGTCAGATCCAAGAAGCTGTGACCCTGTTGGCAGATGCTTCATTGTTGTTTGCTTTTCCTCAAGATTTTAATTATTTGTTAATTCCTCCCGGGAAATCTGTGTCCCAGTTTTCTGAGGAAACACAAGACTTCATAATTACATAGAACTCTGACTGCTTCATGGTTAAAGAAGCAAAACTCACAGAAAACTCTGTGAAGTTTAGAAGGGTAAACAACTAGGAGCTAACGGCATAAAGATTAAAAATAGGGATTTATTATACAGAGCATTAATAAAAATTAACACAGAACAGAATGCAAAATCATTTAACAATGTTTTAGGTCCATCATAATTTTCATTGATTTAGAATCATAGAATTGTTTTGATTAGAAAACTCATTTAAGATCATTGAGTTCAGCCATCAACGTAACAGCACCATGGATATGAAAATATGTCCTCAAGTGCCATGTCCATACATTCTTAAACACTTCCAGGACAAGGACTACTCAGCCACATCCCTGGGCAGCCTGTTCCAATCCCTGCCACTCTTGCAGCAAAGAAATTTTTCCTAATCTCCAATCTAAACCTCCCCTGGCACAATTTCAGGCCATTTCCTCTCCATCTATCACCTGAAATTGGGGAAAAGAGACCAATCTCCACCTCACTGCAACCTTGCTTCAGGGAGGTGTAGAAGGACATCTTACTACTCAGGTGGGGAGCCAGGACACTTCTCCACATGAACTATTGTGGAATTTCATTTATATGCTCTGCTTTACCTGTGGGTTATTAAAGGAAACCCAAAGTAGTGGAAAGTTTGTAAACTGTTTTCAAATGCAGGTATCTGCCATTCCTCATACAGTGACCTCTCTCTATTGGTCAGAACAAGGCCAAGGTAACACAATGACTCACAGCAATTTCTTTGCTTTCCAAACTCTACATGAGCACTTGTGTAGTGCTCAAACTGATCTGTCCTTTGAAGACCACACTATTTTAATTTGTCATTCAGTGCCACATCTCTTCTCCTTTCTCTCAGCTTCCCTAAGTTCAGGGAGAGGGAGGCAACAATAGTTATGACTTTATGTCACTCTCATACTTGTTTTATGTGGTGAGTATTCTGCAGTCACCATTCACTTTCCTCACTTCCAGCTGAGAGAAATACCCAGTAGATACTGGATGCTATCTTCTCATCACTAAGAGGTTTTCATTGAATCACAGAAGTGTTTTAGTTGATAAAAACCTTCAAGGTCATCCAGTCCAACCACCAACCTAACGCTACCATAGCCATTAAACTATCTCCCAAAGTGTCATGTGTACGCATTTCTTGAACACCTTAAGGGATGATGATTCCACCGCTTTCCTGAGTAGCCTGTTCAAGTGCCTGAGAATGCTTTCTGGGACGGTGTATCCTAATTTCCAGCCTGAACTTTCCCTGGCACTACTTGAGGTCATTTCCTCTTGTCCTGTCACTTGTACCATGTGAGAAGAGACCAACCACTATCTGGTTCCAATGTTCTTTGAAGCAGTTGTAGAAGACAATAAGATCTCTCCTCAGCCTCTCCTTCTCAAGACTAAACCACTCCAGTTCCCTCAGCTGCTGTTCAAGGCCCTTCACCATCTAATTGCTCTTCTTAGGACATGCTCCAGCACCTGAATGTCCTTCTCGTAGTGAGGTGCCCTCTTCAGCCTGAAGATCACTCCTAAAATACCTTCTCAGACGCTAGACAAACACAGAAGTGGACAGTTTTATTTACACAAAATGATTTAAATTTACAGTCTTGCCATAAAGAGACTGAAAGTAGAAAGAAACTATAAGGACCTTCAGTTTGATAGCACTCCCAAAGTGTTGGGATGACTTTCAGCTACAAAGCTAGTAATAAAAGTAAAATACAATCTGTTTTCTGGGCAAGGCAGAACTGTTTCTGAAGAGATCAAACACAGCTCTTCTGAAATACCAGAGGTCTTTCCTGAGGTGTCATTGGATTGCCAATTATGAGCTACTCATGACTCTGTGTTGTAAAAAGAGGGGGGGTTTGACCTGACCCCACACAAATTCACTTACTGACACTGTAAAACACTCAGAAGGGATAGGACAGGCTACAAGACTGGGTCACAGCTGCATTTACAGGGAGAAAACCAGAGGAAGCCCTGTTAGATATTGATCCAAATTAGTTAAATTAAGCCATAAAACAGGACCATTACATAATAAAACTCTATCAGAGAGGCTTCAACTGAGCTCTCAGAAACGAAACCATTGAATATTAGACACAAATCACCTGTATTGACAGCTATAATGGGAGCCTCCATCCAGCTAAAGAGCCTCCACAACCTCTGAGAGGGAATGGGGCAGCACAGAACCTTTCATGCACAACTCTTTCCTTCTCTGCTTACCCAAGCCAGCTCTGGTGTGGTCTGCAGCTCAATAACACCCCTGTGCCTTCCTCTCCTTTGTCAGCTTTATCTCAAGGTTCTTCAGCAGATTCCCAGACTCTTCCTACCTCTGTACCTCATTGTGGGAGGAGACATACAAAGGTGAACAGGACCGAAGTCCAGCAGCACTACAGCTGAGAGATGCTATGAATGTTTCTCAAACCTTACCATCAAACAGCTCACAGATACAACCCTGAGGATCATTTGAGTGGTGCCCCAAGTAGCCTCAGGTACATAAAAACAAAGCAAACAAAAAGTTCTCCTTTATCATTGCTTTCAGAGTTTTGGGCCTGGAAACAGCACTTGGACTAAGATGTCAAAGATTTATCTTTACCACAAAATGAGAAATCTGCTTCATTTCAAAATCAAATAAAGCTAAAGACCACTTGCAAGAAAGTCACCTCAGCTCCAATTCCTGGATGTCAGAGTGATGTGGTAGAGGAAAATAACTTTTGTGGGACATATGAAAACTGAAAAAAAATCTCTTCAGAAGCATCACTTGATCAGGAATAGAAGAGATTCTTTCACATCCAAACCCTATCATCCACAAACATGGCAACAAAACTGGTGAAGGTTCTGTAGAACAGGTCTGGTGAAGAGCAGCTGAGTGAACTGGAGTTGTTTAGTCTGTAGAAGATGAGGCTGAGGGGAGACTTCATTGCTCTTTACAGCTCCCTGAAAGGATGTTCCAGTGAAGTGGGTTTTGGTCTCTTCTCTCTAGTATCAGGTGACAGAAGGAGAGGAAATAGCCTGAAATTCTGCCAGAGGAGGGTTAGGTTGGAGAAGAATTTGTTTCATGCAAGAGTGGTCAGTCATTGGAACAGATTGCCCAAGGAGGTGGTGCAGTCACCATCTCTGGAGGTGTTCAAGAAATATGTGGACATTGCACTTTGGGACAGTTTAATGGCTATGTTGGTGTTAAGTTGAAGGTTGGACTTGATAATCTTAGAGATCTCTTCCAACCAAAACAGTTCTATGATTCCATGAGATACAGTGGTTGAGAAACAAATTTGTCCTCAGTACTCCTCAAACACAGCAGTGTAAGAACATGAAAGGAGATGATGCTCGATTCAGAACATGCATTTCCCTTGATTTTAGCATGGCTTTTCTTGATTTACATGAGCTCCCCCACAAAATCATTGCAGAGTTGTGGAAAATGAAATTCACAGGCAAGAGTGAATGCAAAACACATTTCACATAAGCACTGCAGCCAGATCTGTCTCAAGTGTTTACTATCCTGGCTCTAACAGACACTCTGATGCCTTTGAGCATGATCTAGACAGACTGGAGAGCTGGATGGGGAGAAATCAAATTATATTCATTAAGAGCAAGAATACAGTCCTGCATCTGGGGAACAACAATCCCATGGATCAGTACAGCTTGAGGGCTGACTTGTTGGAGAGCAGCTCTGGGGAAAAGGACCTTGGAGTCCTGGTGGACAACAGGATTATCATCATCCAGCAATGTGCCCTTCCAGCCAAGTAGGCCAATGACATCCTGGGGTGCAGCAAGAAGAGTGTGACAAGCAAAATAGGGGAGTTTTTCTCCTTTTCTACTCTGCCATGGTGAGGGCCACATCTGAAGTAGTGTCAGTTCTGGGCTCCTTGAATCAAGAAGGACAGGGACTTGCTGGAGATAGTCCAGAAAAGGACTACAAATATGATTGAGGGACTAGAACATCTCTTTTATGAGGAAAGGCTGAGAGAGTTGGGTCTTTTTAGTCTTTAGAAGACTGAGGGAGATCTCATCAATGCTGATCAATACTTAAATGGTGGGTTTCAGAAGGATCGGACCAGGCTTTGTTCGGTGGTGCCCAGTGACAGGACAAGGGGTAACAGGTACAAATTGGAACACAAGAAGTTCCATCTGAACATGAGGTGGAGCTTCTGTAATTTAAGGGTGCTGGAGTACTGGAGCAGGCTGCCCGGAAAGGTGGTGGAGTGTCCATCTCTGGAAACATTCGAAACCCACCTGGATATGTTCCTCTGTGACCTTCTTTAAGTGAATCTGTCTTGGGAGGAGGATCAGATTCAATCTCCAGAAGTTGCTTCCAATCCCTAGCACTCTGTAATTCTGTGTGATTGTATCAAAACTATGAGAACAAAACCCCCACCATTGTCTGGAAGGAAATAAGTGGCATTTCCTTTTCATTTTGCAGGGAAGCAGGTCAGATAACATTAGAGGTGAATGAATCAGTTTCTTTTTTCCTAGCCAGTGCTACAGGCAGTGTAGCATCTTCAGGCATGTTAAGAATATGAACAGAGCTGGCATTCAAACCTCCTGAAATAAAGAGACAATAATAATACATCTGTCTCCTGGATCTCTGTGCTGGACAGGTTCTACTTGTCATCTCTCTAGCTCCTTCATTGTCAAAAACTCTGCCATTGTCCTGAATAGAAACCTCTCATGAGAATTTGGCCCTTGAGTTTCCATTACAAGATGTCTCCTCATAAATCTATTTTCTGCCTAGGGACATCAAGGTGGGATGAGAGATGGTGAGATGAGAATGCAGAGTTGAGTGGGGTTGGGGGATTTTGGTTTTTTTTGCTTGTTTTCAAATTGACATTTACATATTGTTGTGGTAGGATTGAACAGGCCAGAATAGGCTTGCCTAGACATGTTTTTCTGCTCTCCCTCCTTCTATTGTGGGGAGAAGAAACCATGGGAAGGAGGACAAAGAACCTGGAGCCATTGAGTCTAAGGCATCTGGATTGCCCAGATTTTTTTTTTGCCCCTGTTTACATCCTATGGTAAACAAGGTACATAGATTTGGCTTGTGCCTACCTTGTGCAAGGCCTATGTTTTTGCCAAATTTGGGTAAAGCAAGCCTGTGGCTTCACATAATATGGTAAAGCTCAGCTAACTGCATTCTGATTGGCTATTCTCTGTCCAGAGGCCCATTAGTTTTGGGCTGTGTTGATTAAAAAGAGGTGAGCAGGTAACACAATGTGCTCTGCTATTGTATTTGTGCTTTCTTGCTGCCTGCTGCCATTGGTCTCTGCTTCTGGAAGTGTTATGCCTCACTGCCATATTGCCTTCTGCTGCACTATGTTTTGCTAAGCTATAAACTAGATCTGCCACAAAGTAACAAACAGTGGTACTGTGGGTTTGCTTCCTAACTGCCTGCGTCAAGTTTACCAGGCACCAAATACCTTCATGCAATAGGCCTGCATAGCCAGCATGACATCATGCTAAGACTGCACATTGCAAGATATCCTGCCTGCAACTGCCAAGACAAGGAGCCCTGGAACAGACACACAGGTTGTCTAGAGAAATCAGGACCAGGTTAGAGATCATCTGCCCTCTTTTCCCAGCAGCCTGTGAAGTCTAGGAAGAATCATAAGCCCCAGTGGCTGACAAGAGACAGAATTCCCTGAAAGTGTTTGGGTACTGTCTGAAGCTGTCCTGGGGAATTAGGAGACATAATATTTTGTGAGTAAATACTTAAAGCCTCTTGTAAATCACCTAGTCATCTGACATAAGCAGAAAGGAGCTTTCTTGAGTCCATCTAGCGGTATAATTGACCAGAAGGACATTCTCTTCCTGTTCAATTTGGTTTAAATGTTTATATTTTTGCTAGTTATTTCTTAAACGTTCTAGATCCAATATTACTCCTCTGTATAATGTTTCCACGGCCATTGCAAGATAACCTAATTATTATTAAAAATAGTGGTCAGGGTATTGAGAGTTCTGAATACCAAAATTAATAAACAATATTAATTTGGAAAAAATACCATTTCACAATCAATTATTTACCCTCTCCATTACACATACACACACACATATATATACACATTTATGTATATTTATAAGAGCCATTTTGGTAAAAAATGAGACTACTCTATCCTGCAAACATCTGCTTTTGGTCCAGGAGAGTTCACACACAGAAGCCTGACACAAGACTAGTGAAGGGTATTCTCAGTCTTGCAAAAAAGAATCACAGACTACTAATATGGTAGGGGTTGGAAGTGACCTCTGGAAATCATTGAGTCCAAACCCCTACCAAGGCAGGATCACCTAAAAAAAAGGTGATCACATTCCACATCACATTTCATGGTCAATTGTAGAGAAAGCACTCTCCAAAGCCACACAGTTTTTGATATTTTGACTTTGTAACTTGCCCCTTATGCTCAGGTGTGGTTATGTGTTTACAAAGAGGCTCCACTTTTCCACCTTATAGGATAAGAAGTAAGGAGTATACTACTCATCATTTATCCAGAGGCCAAGACTCTGAACAAAATCCCTTTCATCTCCACCCTCAACCCCTTAATTTCTCAACCTTCTTCCATGGCATTTCTGAAGAGCAGGCAGTTTTTAAGCCTGCATGTTGCACAAAAACCTCTAGTGATCAGAGGGGCATCTACGCAGCACACAGGGAACAGCAACTTCTCTTAGGAACTAGACTACAAGTTCATTTTCTCATCAGGGGAAACACCTCCTTCCTCCATATACTGCCTTTCACAGCTTTATAAACATGAATGAGGTCACCCCTCAGGGTCCTCTTCTCCAAGCTAAAGAGCCCCAGCTCCCTCAGCCTTGCCTCACAAGGGAGATGTTTTGCTTCCTTCAGCAGCTTTGTAGTTCTGTGATGGACTCTTTCAAGCAGTTCCCTGAGGTCCTTCCTGAACTGAGGGGTGAAGAACTAGATACAATATTCCAGGTGTGGCCTCACTTCTCTTGACCTACTCACCACAGCCCTTCTAATCCACTTCAGGATACCATTGGCCTTCTTGGCCACAAGGGCACATTGTCAGCTCATGGGCATCCTTCTCTCTGCCTGGACCTCCAGGTCCCTTTTCCTAGAGTTACTCTCCAACAGGTCAGTCCCCAGCCTATACTGGTCCTTTCCCAACTGGAGTCCAATTTAATAGACAAATTTTATTCACCATAACATGACTTCTGTACAAAGTGCTTCTCTGTACACACACAGAATATTAAAAACAAACCAAAACCCAACAACAACTCTCAGATTTCTGCAAAATGCTTTTGGCTTTGTGGATGAGAAAGGGCTTGAAGAACATTGTTCCTAAGCATGTCTCTCATCCAATCTCCTACTTCACAAGTGTGCTTTCTAATTTTGCAACCCAGCTTCAGCTTTTAGATTACTGTCACTTCCTAGAAAATCAGGTTTCTTGACATGATTAGGAGGAACAGCATTCTAGGCAGGACTTCTAATTCATCAGCTACAGAAAGAGGCTGACACTTAGCATTTCAGACAGCTAAACTTCAGGTAAAGTTAATCTCAGCTAAGGCTGGAAGAAAATTTCAACTCCCCCTAGGATTTAATCTACTCTCTGGCCAGCAACTTTATCTCCTTTTTTAGAATTACTCCATGGTCTTACAAAGCTCTGACCCCAGGGAGACTCTCACCAGCATAGCATGAGGATGGAGAGGACACTCGAGTTCTCCAACAAATTCTTAATGCTATCATCATGATTTCAAACACATCCTTTTACTGGACTCTCAGACATAATCCCATTTACACCATTTCACTACAACTACATTGTCCTTCTTTTACACAAAGGAAGCCAAGTGTCATGGAAGATACATGTCCTGGCTTGCCCAGGAATGATCCCATGGTCCTTTCCCTTTGCTGAGGGGAGAAAGCAGAGCAGAGGGAGAAGGCAAAAGTCTTTGAGACACCCACTTTGAGGGTCCAAGACTTGCCCAGACTTGTTCCTCCCTCCCAAATAAGGGAAAGCAAACTCATGCCTTCACCTAATATGGTCAGGTTTGGCAAAGTGCCATTCTGATTCATGAATTTGTGTGGCCACTGTGGCCATTTACCTTTGGGTAGTCAATAAATAGGCTTCTGTCACACGCTTTTCTGCTTTGGATTTTACTTTTGATTTGCCTGATATGCCTTGTCACATGTTCTGCCTGCAATGACCTTCCAAGATACTGACAGGATTCCCTTGAAGCTTTGGGTACTGTCTGATACTATTTTTTGAGTAAATATTTCAAAGCCTCTCTCTAAGAAATTCTGTAACTAGATTCTGTTGTGACTTTCTGCCCTAGTAGCAGAAAGGAGCCTCTTGAGTCCCCTGGTGGGCAAGAGGTATATTTGAAAATAAGATCTTTCCAGTTTAAAAGTTTACATTTGCTACTTATTTCTTAAAGTACTCTACTTTTGTCTGTTCCCTGTGTGTATAAGTTTTCAAACCATGCATTTTGAACATTGTAAATAAGTTTTCTGGTGAGATTTAATGTTAATAAACAGTTTCAAGAGTTGCTAACAGTCTTCACCTGGATATCAAAATTAATATAGTTTATTAATTTTGCACAATTCATAACACCAAGACATGAAAAATACTGATAAAATAAAACCCAAGAAGCAGACACTTTGGCATATAAATAGCTACAAGTCACCATTTAAAAGCAGCATGTCCATCCTACTGCTTCATTTGCATCCCTGAAACACTTGGGTAAGATAAACTCCTAGATGTCCCCAGAACATATGCATCACTCTAAGCAGAAAGCAAAGCACTCATTTCACAGAAGCATTAACAAAGACTAAAAATAAATATTTTCTGTTCACAAGTCATTAAGAAATACCAATGTGAGGGGAAATAGATTGTGCACATGACCAAAGAAGGTTTTGGAAATCTCTACAGCTATCTCTAGGCCCAGCAGGTATCTGCAACTCACACAACAATGCAGAAGGCAGTGTTTTTTAATATCCTTCTCCTTGAGAAGAGACCATGACACTTCACTTACCAGGCCGCAACCACACAATGAAAGGAATTCACAATCTCTCTGTAAAGGGTTAACCCCTCCTGGGGAGTGGTCTGAGCCTGACCTCAGGTCCTCCTGACTCCTGGGGGTAATCTGAACCTGATCCCAGGTCATCCTGACTCCTCTCTGGGGGTGGTCTGAACCTGACCCCAGGAGCAGTGCTTAGCCCACTCCCTGTTTTGTTCCCCTATAAAAACACAGGAACTTCTTGTTTCTCTCTCTCTTTGCCCTATCTCACCAGCCAGCAGCATCATGGTTCCTGCTGCTCCTGCTTTACCACATGGCCAGCCAAACACATGGGGGAAGCAACCACCATCTACTTCCATCCATTTCCATCCAATCTGATAGTATATATACATTGTATTTTGTTTCCCTTTCCTATAATTTTGTAACTCTCCTTACCTAAACACCTTTATTTATTGTTAATTTCTTTTTTCTTTAAACTTCCAAATCAAGTCGAGACTATTCTTTGGGTGTTTTACCCCTTTCTACTCTCTACATCTAATTCCTTTCTTTCCAAAGGGGGAAGAGGGGAAGGCATCCTATTATTATATTGTTCTATTAGGCTTTTGGACTCTGGGAAGCTTAGGTAGAATCAATACACCCTCATACCAAGAAGCAAGTGAAAACAGGGTAACATCCAACAGCCAGCAATAAAAGAGAGGGACAAATGATTCCCCAGAGGACAACAGAACATCTCCAATCCCAGTCTTTTGGGCTGACTTTTGTTAAGTGCACCAAGCTCCACTGCATCTGTGACATCTACAGTTGTGATGTTTTGTCTTACACAGCTAAGAAGTACAAGCTCCAGAAGAAAAAAACAAAACAAAACAAACCATGACCACCCACCTCCCCGCCCCCCCTAAAAAAGTTCAAACAAAAAAACAAACAAAACCCCACAAAAACAGCACAACCCCCTAAAGCCCAAAAGCCCAAACCATCTTTATTTTAGACAGAGCACACATCTAAACTATCCATGGAACAGTAATGTGCCCTTGTGGCCAAGAGGGACAATGGCATCCTAGAGTGAGTGCATCAAGAAGTGTTGTCAGCAAGTCTAGGGAGGTTCCCCTGCCACTCTACTCTGCCCTGCTGAGACCACCCCTGAAATACTGTGTCCAGTTTTGGGTTCCCCAGTTCAAGAGAGACAGGGATCTACTGGAGAGATCCCAATGGAGGCTGTGAGGATAATGAAGTGGTTTGTATATCTGTGCTGTAAAAAAAAGGCTGAAAGAACCAGGTGCTGTTTAACCTGGAGAAGAGAAGGCTGAGAGGAGATCTTACGAATGTTTATAAATCTGAAGAGTGGGTGTCAAGATGAAGGAGCCAGGCTCTTTTCAGTGGTGCCCAGTGATAGGGCAAATGGCAATGGACATAAAGAGGAACAAAGAAGATTCCACCTCAACATAAGGAGAAACTTCTTCAGCATGAGGGGGCTGGCAACCTGCAGCAGGCTTCCCAGAGAGGTTGTGGAATCTCCTTCTCTGGAGACTTTCAAACCCCATCTGGTTGTATTCCTGTGTGAGCTGCCCTAGATGATTCTGCTTTGACAGAGAGGTTAGACTGGATGAACTTTAGAGGTCACTTCCAATCTCTAACATTCTCTGATTCCACAAAATGCAAATAAGGAGATTAAGATCTTTCCCTACTCTCTTCCCAGGAGTGCACAATGAACACTGGACTCTTTAGATATCTTCCCTTTCCTGTCCTTGATGTCTTGAGGAAACTTTTCCAAGTGTTTACAGCTGTCTTTTGGCTGGACATTGAAGGACAAATCATTCAACTTCTCCAGTTTATAAAATGAGTCTTTACTGACCAAGCTACTCTCAAACTGTGACAGCTTATGTGAAGGAACATTACCACACCTACAATCATGTCCTGCTTGGGGACTATATATCAAACATGTTCCCATTGTAAAGAGCACCTTTTTCAACCTCTTTTTGCTCATGCTTGAATGCCATTAGACAGCAGAGAGAGTCTGTGTGTGGCTTCCAGGCAGCAAGTAAGTATGGAGATGTTGTGCATTACTACATAAGCTTGTCAAAATGCTGCAATAATAAAGTGATTTATAAAATGAAAAATCAATATGAATAAACTCCAGTGAATACAGACTGGGGATTTATCTGTAGAAAGTGGTAATAAGAGACAACCTTTTTACTGTCTCCTATAGCTATAGTTCTTCTCATAGGAAAATGTGTTTTTTTATTACAGCCTGAAAACTGAACCTTGGTATCCCATCATCCCAGAGGGTCAAACTAAGCTGTCCTGATTTGCAAAATCACTTTTGCTGTAATTCACAAGAATTGTGACTGCTACAGAATGAGCATCATGTTAAGAAATTGGTTTGGGTAACAGTATCACAGAATGCCAGGTTGGAAGGGACTGCAGAGTCCAGCCTTTCTAAGTCAGAATAGAGTTGAAATGAGCTGGCCCAACACCTTGTGAAGATGAGTCTGCAGACTGTCCAGTGAAGGAGACTCCACTGCTTCCCTTGGGGGATGATTCTAATGTCCAACTGTTCTCACAAGGAAATGTTTTTTTTCTGGAATCTAATGGGAATCTCCCCAGCAGTAACTTGTCCCCATTACCTCTTGTCTTTTCCATGGGATTCCTTGTAAAACAGTCTCCAGACTCTTGTCAGGCAATCTTTCTGTCTTTGTCCATGGTGATAAAGTCTCCTCTCATCATTCTCTTCTCCAGGCTGGACAAACACAGATCTCTGAGCCTTTCCTGAGGTGCTAGTTCTCTAAAGAAGAGATTCCAGACAGCTAGCATATTTACAAGGATTTTTAATTTCAAACTTCCTTGTATTCAATATACCCCAAAACAGAAGTCTCATTTAGAAGCAGAATATTCAGATATTCAATAACCACAGTACTGTAGAAGTTGCCTGCATCTGGGATTTAACTTTGGGTATGCCTTTGCTTAGAGAACTGTATTACTCTGAAAGAGCAGAAAGATAACAGACCTCCCATGAAAGCAAGAAGACTTGGAAAATACATTTCAAGGAGCAAAAGGACCCAAAATGTGGCTCTCTCCTTTCCCCTTCTTCCCTCCCCCCTCTCAAAAAACGACAACAAACAAAACAAAATCCCCACAGTTTAATTTTAGAAAACAGAAAGGCTTAGAAAAATAATTTTTCAGTGGGCTTCATTTCTCTTTTCTATCTCTGCAGGTTACCTTGTTGCACCAGAGAGCTAACCTTGAAAATTCCCAGAAGATACACCACCAAGTCTGCACTGGATTTCAGTTCCTGTCAACATAAACTACAATCTGCACTGAGGTTGAATTTAAAATGAGGGACCAAAGTAGCCTCAGGATTGTTAGCATGAAAGCTCAACTGAGGCACATCTCTCTTTAACAGTAACACACATAATGGAGCTCTGCCAGCAGCTGAACTATCTATCAGTGGATTCACCTGACTTCAGAGTGGCTTTTAATTCAGTTTAGAGGCAAACACTATTTCTTTCATCACTCTTAACTGCTGCAGGTTCTTACCCTTGGTTTCAATCCATGTAGCTTTTTGTTTTTTCAAATATGTCAGCTCACTGGACCAAGGATGGTGCTGTAAGTAGACAGAAACAGTGTGGGAGGAGAAGAGGAAAAGATAAGGTTGTCATCATCTTTGAGGTGATTAATTCATAACAAAAACTAAGCCTTACCTGGCTTTGCAGAATGTCTGTCACAACTCTCCTAGTGTATTAAGCAAACTGGAAATAGGAACATGTTACAACAGTATGGACAATAAACCTCTGTATCCCACAACCCTTAGGCAGAGTAAATTAACAATCTCTGCTCATCTACCAGGAAAACAGCTCTTGAGCACATCATGAAAGTTAGACACAGCTTCCCAGACACTCAGGAAATTATTACAGAATCACAGAATGGTTTGGGTTGGAAGGAACTTGTAAGATTATCTAGTTCCAACCTTCCTGCTATAGAAATGGACTACTTCCACTACAGCAGGTTGCTCAAGGCCTTGTCCAACCTGGCCATGGACATCTCCAGGGAAGGGGCATTCAAAATCTACCTGGGCAACCTGTTCCATTGTCTTACCACCCTTATTGTAAAAAGGAAGTCTAACTCCAAAGTTCCTCAAAAGATTTAGTAAGGCAGATGGAGTGGCTGGTGTGGGCAGTGTACTGCTACAGAAGGCATGGTTTTGGAGAAACGGTCTGAGCTTCAGGATTAAACACTACATAGGTGAACTTCTACACAGAACACTACAATTGTGAGCCAAACAACTGATTGTCTATTTGTGGAGCTTGAAAAGGGAATTCTTCCTCTCTTTTGTCCATATTAATGGACATAGTGGTGTTGTGCTGATGATCTTAGAGGTCTTTTCCAACCTTGGTGATTCTCTGATTCTCTGATTCTGTAGCCCTATCGCCTTGCTTTCATGAGACGTGTAGGTACTGTCATGCTTATTTCTTCTTTTTATGTTTTTAATGCTCTTTTTTTCATTTGCTCCTCAGATTTTTCCTCCCTTTATCCCTTCCTACTGCTTGTGTTCTTCTAGTTTTACCTTATGGTCATGTATCTATCTCCCTACTGCACTCCTTTTCTGCTAGCCTTTCATCTGTGTCTTTCCTGACCTTCCACTCTGAACACAAACTAAGAGAAAAAGGGAACCCGTTTTTAATGAGGGCAAGTTTTTACCTTGTTAGGACCAACAGGAGAGAGAAGATGCCTTTTTTTTAGGGCCACACTGAAGCCAATTGTGACCTAACCAGATGGTGTTGTAGGAACTATGAGCAGAGTAAGTGTATGTGTGGCGAGGTGGAAGAAAATCAGCTCAGAACAGGGAGGAGGAAGCAGACTTATCTGCAGTTTAATTGCAGCACTAACTTCTAGTTGCACATCTCTAGATGGAGCAGCAGCTTGTTTCCTCAGCTGAAGGCACATCCATTTCCATACACTTAGCAGAGCTGGCAACTCATCATTCCAGTGCAGCCTCCTGTTGCAGGGCATTACAAGGCACAACTCAGTAGCACGATGAAATGAACTGTCAGACCCACATCTATATTAGAATGATATCTGTCTGTGTCCAACAAGAAACACTCTTAGACACAGAGACATTTCCTAGCTGCAATGCATAGCTATGCCCCAACCTTTTACCAAGCCCAAATGACCTTATTACAATATGGTGCCCATCGCCTCCCCCTCACATTGAAGTGGAACCTCCTGTGTTACAGTTTGTATCAGTTGTTCCTTGTCCTATAACTGGGCACCAACTCCCTGCAATGGACAGGGACACTTTCCACTAGACCAGACTGCCTATAGCCTCATCTAACCTGGTCTTGAACACCTCCAGGGAGGGGACATCCAAAGCTTCTGTGGGCAAACCTGTTCCTGTGTCTCACCATTTCTTCCTAATCTCTAATTTAACTCTGTCCCCTTCCAGCTCGAAGCTATTGCCCCTTATCCTGTCACCACAGGTTCTTGTCGGAAGTCCGTTCCCAGCTTTCTTGCACGCCCCCTTCAGGTAAAGCAAGGCTGTCTCAGGTCTCTCCAGAGCTTTCTACTCCCCAGCTGAATAACTCCAACTCTCACAGCCTGTTCCCATAATAGAGGTGCTCCACACCTCCAATAATCTTTGTGGCCCCCTCTGGACCCACTCCAGCAGTTCCATGCCCTTCTTGTGCTGGGGGGCACAAGAACCAGATTCAGTGTTGCAGGTAGGGTCTCAGCAGAGCTGAGGCACAGAATCCCCTCCCTGTCCAGGTGGGGTCGTTTCCTCTCCTTCTATCACCTGACATTAGAGAGAAGAAACCAATCCCCACTTCACTACAACCTCCTACCAGGGAGGTGTAGACAGCTATGAGGTGTCGTCCCCCCCAGTCTTCTATAGACTAAACAGCCCCAGTTCCCTCAGCTATTCCTCACCAGACCTGTTCTCCAGACCAGCTCTGTTGCCCTTCTAGAGCAAGAAGGGAGCTGCAAGAAGCTGCAGTGGCATTCTTATCAGTTAATGATCCCATTCAGGGTTCAGTCACAGGAACACAGTGATGAATGAAGGTCTCATTGTCTAGCATGGAAGTCTTTTCTTAGGCTCATTATGTTTCTGGTTCAGGTGGTGACCTGCCCTGGGTTTTAAAGGAGGCCCTTTAGTTTTCTGAGGGGTAGATTCAGTTTCAGGTGAAATCTTATCATTATTTTGAAAATGCTCTTTTAGTCAGTTTGAGAGTCACAAAACCATTTCACAATAATGAACTTTTCCAGTTTTCTTCAAAAAATAATTTTCCTGTCTTTCTGTTGTATTTCTTTACTTTTTTCGCCTTTGTTTTTTCCACAGAAACAAAACTTGGATGGTTTCTGTGAATTGAAAAAAAAGTCTGTGATTAATGGAATCACTGCCCCACAACACTTGTATAATCCTACAGTTGTTTCACTTGGAAAGGACTTTTAAGATGTTCTCCATTCTTTGCTGTGTAAGACACTGAGGTCCTGAAATGGGTGCCAAGAAGGGCAATGAAGCTGGTGAAGGGTCTGGAGAACAGGTCTGGTGTAGAGCAGATGAGAGACCTGGGGGTGTCTAGTCTGGAGAGAAGGAGGCTGAGGAAACACCTGGTTTCTCTCTGCAACTCCCTGAAAGGAGGTTGGAGCGAGGTGGGGTTTGGCCTTTTCTCCCTAGTATCAGGTGATAGGATGAGAAGAGCCTCAAGTTGCACTAGCGGAGGTTTAGGTTGGATCTTAGAAGAAACTTCTTGACTGAAAGGGTTCTCAAAGACTGGAACAGGCTGCTCACAGGAGTGGTTGAATTCCCATCACTGGAGGTGTTTCAAAGAGGCAGAGATGTGGTGCTGAGGGACATGGTTTAGTACCAGCCTTGGTAGAGTTAGAGAACAGTTGGACTGAATGATCTGAAAGGTTTGTTCCAATCAAAATGATTCTATGATTCTATGAAATGCTGAGGGATTTATGTTCTCTGTATGCATGTCACTGGGCTTTCAAATATTTTAGCTGTAATTAAATTATCATTTTATTGGTTTTAATCAAGTTGAAAACACCAGCAAACTAGGAAAAAAATAAATGGGAGCAGAAAGAGCTGGTTTATGTTGTCACAGTAACTGCAGTTTAACAGTAATCAGATTTGCCAGAAATTTGTGAAATGTTGCCCATGGCAAATTTACATTAAACAAATTTCTCATTTGTTGTATAATCATCATCAGTTAAATAATGCCATTAAAATATCATGAATAATGTAGGCCTCATTACTATTCACCAAGGACTTTACTCATAATCGGTCTCATCAGGCTGGGCACTTTGCTTTTTGGGGCACACAAGTAGGGCTTTATCCAAGAGTTTTTGGGAGTGTTTTAGCTTCTGGAATTCAGGGAAAGGGAAGCTGATGAAGAGCCTTAAACACAAGTCTTGTGAGAAGAGGGTTGAGGGAACTGGGGTTGTTTAGTCTTCAGAAGAGGAAGATGAAGGGAGACTTCATTACCCTCTACAATTACCTGAAAGGAAGTTGAGCAATAAGCGACAGGACAAGAAATAGGATCAAATCGTGCCAGGGGAGTTTTACGTTGAATATTGACAAAAAACTTTCACAGAAAGGATTCTCAGGAATTGGAACAGGCTGCCCCTGGAGATGTCAAAGAAACGTGTGAGCATGGCACCTGGAGGCATGGTTTAATGGCCATGGTGATCTTGATTTGATGGTTGGACTGGATAATTTTGGAGGTATTTTCCAACCTTCACATTGCTATGATTCTATGATTCTACACTATTCTGCCAATGAGAGGCATGTCAAGTATTGTTGTCCTAAAAGCTCATGCCCTGCCTGGGTATAAGAAAGCTCAGGCACACTTTCTTCCTCAGTGAACACTGGTAGGTTTTGCTGGGTAAGGGAAAAGACAAAGAGAAGTAAAGCAGCCTCTTAGCTACATGTACATGCTCTCATTTAGTACTTAGGAGAGACATGAGCACTTTCTACCAACTCATCAAATAGAAGGTGACATTCCTTTTATTTTCGCTTCCCTCCTCCTCCTTTGGAAAGTAAATGGCATGGTAAAAGAACAGAAAGCATCATCCATGGATGACAGCATTTGAATCATAGAATCTTAGAGATATTAAGGAGCTTTACGTTGGTGTATTCTTAGAATCATAGAATGGTTTAGGTGGAAAAAGACATCGAAGACCATCGAAGACATCGAAGTTCCAGTTTGCTGTCATGGGCAGGATCACCTTCCACTAGCCCTGGCTGCTCAAGCCCTTTTTCAACCTGACCTTGAACACCTCCAGGCAGAAGGCATCCACCACTTCCCTGGGCAACCTGTTCCAGCATCTCACCACTTTCACTGGAAAGAATTTCTTTTTAACTTTGAATTTCAATCTCTTTTATTCTAGATCAAAGCCATTGCCCCTCATCCTGTCATACAAGCCCTTGTTGAAAGTGTGTTTTCACACACACAACCCCCACAACTCACCTCCCCTCCCCCCACCCCCCCCAAGTTCTCTTCTAAGACAAGCCCTTTTTGTGTGGGTTTTATTGCACACAGACTTGCAAGACAACACAACCACATCACCTTGTGCTGTGGAAAGGGGTCATGTATCTACCCTCCAAATCTCATCTCTCTGTGTAGAAACAAGATGTCCATTCTGTCCTTGCTATCCTATATCATGATTAAGTTTTGAAAGGGAGAAAGGAAGAACATCTTTTTCGACTAGGTCTCTCTAATGAAAATTAGAGGCATATAAAAAGCTCCTCAAAGCTTTTTAATCGAACTAATTAACCCTCTGTAGACATCAAAGATATTTCATATAACTCAGTGACCATAATTAACATCCAGATATTAACTGCTCCAGTGGGAAAAGCTGGATATTGGAATGTCAGAGAAATCTCTGCATCTGCTTAGAGATTTTCAAAATATTTGTTCGTAGCTGATGTTAATATTCCTTTTCTGTATTTCCTTTAGAGAAAATCAGTGGCACTCAGCACATCATGGACAACATTGTACCAAATTTCCCTTTCAAGCTTGCAATATCTTACTTAAATCAGCCTTTCTATTAATAACCCTTCTACGCATAGAGCTATTTAATATTTAAAACTGAAACTGTAGAATCGCAGAGTGCTTTAGGTTGGAAGAGACCTTTAAAGGTCATCTAGTCCAACTCCCCTGAAGTCAGCAGGAGCATCTGCAACTATAGCAGCTCACTCAGAGGCCCAAAGTACTAGACCTGCAATGGTTACAGAGATAGGACTTCACCACCCTTATTGTGAAGAACTTCCTCCAGAAGTCCAACCTAAATCCTCCCTGATCCAACTTCAAACCAATGCCCCCTGTCCTATCACCACATGCCCTTCTAAACAGTCCCTCCTCAGCCTTCCTGTAAGCCCCCTTCAGATATCAAAACCCTGCTATATGGTTTCTCCTGACACTTCTCATCTCCTGGCTGAACAGTCCCAACTCTCCCAGCCTGTCTTCATAGGAGAGGTTCCCCAGGCCTCCGATCATTTTGGTGGACTCCTTTGGACCCATTTCATCAGGTTCACATCTCTCTTGTGTTGAGGGTCCCACAGCTGGACACAGGACTACAGACAAGCTCTCACCAGAACAGAATCACCTCTCTCCATCTGCTTTGATGCAGCCCAGGCTGCCATTGACCTTCTGAGCTGCAAGTGCCCATTGCTTGCTCCTGTCCAGCTTCTCACCCACCAGCACCCTCAGGTCCTTTTCTACAGGGCTGCTCTCAATCTCATCATCCCCCAGCCTGGGCTGATATTGAGGGTTGCCCCGACCTGGGTGCAGGTCTTATGAGATTCATTTCTATTGAATCTCATAAGATTCTCCTTAGCCCATTTCTCCAGCCTGCCCAGGTCCTGACTTTACTCATCTGTCCCATATTCCTCAGGCCTGTGAAATCTATCAGGTGATGACTGCCAATTGAACTCACCTATCGGGCTGGCAGAGCTTCAGAGTCCTTCCTGAATGGCCTTCCCATGTGGCCTTCCACGTGAACCACCACACATGGTGCCAGGCCCTGCTCTGTGTCTGGCTCTGTCACACAAGCTGTGAAGAGAGCACAGTGCTGTGCTTCAGCATACAGCATGTATAGAATACACTCATGAGACCTTAGCAGTGCAGTCTTATAGCAATGTTTGGGTTGGAAGGGACCGTAAAAACCATTTAGTTTCAACTCTGGCAGGGACACCTCCTACTAGACCAGACTCTTCAAGGTCTCATACAGCCTGGCCTTAATCACCTCCAGGGAAAGGGCATCCACAACATCACTGGGCAACCTGTTCTAGTGTCTCACCACCCTTGCTGGAAAGAACTTCTTCCTAATCTCCAGTCTGAATCACCCCTCTTCCAGATCAAAGTCATTGCTCCTCTTCCTATCACTTCAAGCCCTTGTCAAAAGTCCCTTCCCAACATTCCTGTAGTCCCCTTCAGGTACTGAAAGACTTCTATAATGCCTCCCTGCAGCCTTCTCTTCTCCTGGCTGTGCAGACCTAACTCCTCATTGTGACCCCTATGTGAAGTTGTCCATCCCTCTGATCCTCTTCATGTTCTCATTCTTTACATGAAGTTTTGGAAGGGCAAACCTCTAAAATAAAACTCCCTTTTATTTTCCTTTACTGTTCTTCAGCATTTATAAATGGAAGGAAAAAAGAAAAGTACAAACCAAAAGCAGAACTTAATCAGCATTTTTGTTCTAGTTAAAGAGGAAAAAATTACCTCTATCTTACATTCCGTGTGTTTTAAGTGTATGATCAGGAGACAGATAATACCTTATCTTTAGGAAGTAGAGAGGAGAGAAATCTAGTTAGCTGTTCCCTTATCTTTATGGAATTGTCCTGTTTACAGAGCTGCTATCCAAGTTCTGCCCTTGAAAGTCAGATACCTATGAATCCGTACATCAAGATTTCCCTCCCTTATCTCACTTTGTGTGAACCTTATCATTATTTGCTTTGCTTTACATCTTTTCATTCAAAACAAAAGGACTTTTAAAGTTTCTGCTTCCCAATATCTACCCTTAATTTTATTACATTTCTTAATGAAAGTGCAGAGCACTGTGATCAAATACATTGTGATGACAGAGGCCCAGACAGATCTTGTGTGACATCTCACGGCCTCAGGTTGTGCCAGGGGAGATTCAGGTTGAATATCAGGAAAAAAATTCTTCACAGAAAGGGCTATCAGGCATTACAACCTGCTACCCAGGGAAGTCATGGAGTCAGTATCCCTGAAAGTGTGGATGTAGTGCTGAGGGATGTGGTTTAGTGGTGGTGGCTTAGGAGCACTCATGGGATTGTGAGTTCTAGGTGACCCAGAATGCCACTGGCCTTCTCAGCTGTAAGTGAACATTTTTGGCTCATCTGCCAGAACACCGAAGTCCTTTCCTGCAGGGCTGCTCTCAATCTCACCATCCTCCAGCCTGCACTGGCATTGAGGCACACTATTTTCTGGTGGCTGAACAACCGCTCTCCAAATACCCTGGCAAAAAGAGACAAAGAGTAGAGCAGAAAGTGAGGATGTTTAGCTTAGCTGGCTAAATGACAGCTTCAGTCATCAGAACAGCATAACTTGTGTTGACATGTGACAATGTGCTCCCATCCCATCATTACACAGGCTAATGGTGATCACAGTCTCAGCCTCACTGGTATTTCAGAGCTGCCACTTCTGGCCTGACAGGCACAATTGAGGGAAACAAGACTTCTTCACTTCTCTACACATACATTTTGAAAACGAGGGCAGAATGATTTAGCCATGGTATTTGTGCACAGGGGTGAAATTGGTGACACTTCATCCTTTTCTTAGGAGCAGTGCTCCAAAACAGGATCCTTGTAAATATATAAATTCTCAGGAATTTTCCCTTTCTTCACTTTTTGAGCCCTCGCTACAAGGAAGACACTGAGATGCTGGAGTAGGTCCACAGAAGGGCAACAAACCTGGTGAAAGGTCTGAAAAGCAGGTCTGGTGAGTAGAAGCTGAAGGAATGGGGGGTGTTAAGACTGGAGATGAGGTGGCTGAAGGGAAACCTCATTGCTCTTTACAGCTCCCTCAAAGGATGTTGCAGTGAGGTGGGGGTTGGTCTCATCTCTCTTGTATCAGGTGATAGAATGAGAGGAAATTGCCTGAAACTGTGCCAGGGGAGAGTTAGGTTGGAGATTAGGAAAAATATCTTTGTTGCAAGAGTGGTCAGGCATTGGAACAGGCTTCCCAGGGAGGTGATGGAGTCATCAATCCTGGAGGTGTTCAATAAATGTGTAAGCATGGCACTTTGGGACAATGTTTAATGATCATGGTGGTGTTGGGTTGATGGTTGCACCCAATGATCTTAAAGGCCTTTTTTTCATTGGTTAGGTTTATATTTGGACTCTGGGGGAAAAAAAAAAAAAATCTACACTTCACTGAGCTTTTCTCTGCATTGCTGCACTTCCACTTCATGGCCCCAATACAGTTCACAACAGCACAGAATTCTTTCAGTTGTAAGAGACCTAAAAGATCATCCATATCCAACGCCCCTGCTATGGGCAGGGACATCTCCCACTAGATCAATTTGCCCAAAGCCTCATTCAAACTGACCTTGAATACACCCAAGGAGGGGACATCCGCATCTTCCTTGGGCAACCTGTTGCCACTTCCCTCATTGTCTCACCACCCTCATTGTAAATAATATCTTCCTAATCTCCACTCTTAGCTTCCCCCTCTTCCAGCTCAAAGCCATTACCCCTTGTCCCATTACTACAAGCCCTTGTAAAAACTCATTCACCATCTTTCTTCTAGGCCCCATTTCAGGTACTGGAAGGCTGTTCTAGGGTCTTGCTAGAGCCTTTTCTTCTCCAAGCTGAACAGCTGTACCTCTTTTAGCCTGTCTCCATTAAAGGAGGTGCTCCAGCCCGGTGATCATCTTTGTGGCTTCCTATAGACCTGTACTGGAGATGCATCATTCTGTGTCCTGCATGGGCTCTGTGTCACCTGTAGCATGTGAATAGTTTATGTGTTCATTTTTGTCCCCAAGGTCACAAACAAAGAGATGGTTTCATAGGCAGGTTTACAATGTCAGTCTCCTTTGTGACAAATAGAGTCATTTAATCTTTGTAATACTGGCTTTCATTAAGGATGCAAATACTCCATTAATCTGGAATACGCAGTGGGGTTCAACACTGAGTAGAATAAAGTGCATGAAATAATTGCCCTGGGACCACAATTTTTCTTTACACTGTGTTTCACAAAAGCATTCCTTTGCTTGGAGTTGTGTTCTATTCACATCCTTGGCTGCTAGAGCCCTGGGGATCTGAGATGCTTCCATCAAGTCCACTCTCCAGCAGCACACATGCTAGGAAAAACTCACAGCACATCTTTTCTATAGTCACAGCATTGTGGGCACACTTTCCGTCCCTTTGCTCCCTTGAGAAGGAGGTGTACGGAAGGCCATGGTTCTGAATGATGTCTGCTTCTGAAGAGTATCTCAGAGCAATTCTTTTGGCTAAGACTGCTAAGTTATTATTATGCATCAAACAGTGTGGTAAAGAAATTCCAGAGTCATACAAATCAAGGAACAGCCTTTAAGTGGTGGGGAGATCACAGAATCATATAATGGTTTGGGTCGAAAAGGACTTCAAAGATTGTTTACTTCCAACCCCTTTGCCATGGGCTGGGACACCTCCCACTACACCAGGTTGCTCAAGGCCTCAACCAGCCTGACCTTGAATACCTCCAGGGAGGATGTATACGCAACCTCCTAGGACAGCCTATTCCAGTGTCTCACCACCCTCACTCAAACGAATTTCTTTCTAATCTCCAATCTAAACCTCCCCTCTTCCAGCTTAAAGCCATTGCCTCTCATCCTGTCATCACAAGCCCTTGTCAAAAGTCCCTCCCCAACTCTCCTGTAGCCCCCTTCCAGGTACTGGAAGGATGCTTCAGGGTCTCCCTGGAGCCTTCTCTTCTCCAGGCTGAACAGCCCCAACTCTACCAGCATAGAGGTAGAGTTCTCCAGCCCTCTGATCACCTCTGAGAACCTCCAGCTGGAGGTTCTCCAGCCCTCTGATCATCTTTGTGGCCTCCACTGGACCCTCGCCAGAAGCTCCACATCCCTGTTATTCTGGGAGCACCAGAACTGGACACAGTGCTGCAGGTGGTCTCAGGAGAGCAGAGCAGAGGGGAAGAATCCCCTCCCCGTCTTGCTGCTCTCACTGCTTTTGATGCAGCTCAGCACACGACTGCCTTCTGGTCCGCCAGTGGCCATTGTCTCTCATGGTGAATTTATCATCAACTGACACCCTCAAGTCCTTCTCCAGACTGCTCTTGAGCTACTCCTCACCAACCTGGATTTGTTTGTGATTGTCCTAAGCAGTGATAGAGCATTACTTTACTTTCCCTAGCTCAGTCATGTTAATGACAGTATTTCTATTCATCACCTTGTTGTTGCCTAGGGGCCACAGGGGAGATAATTCATCCCAAGTGTGATACAAACATCAACCTGCCAACCAGATTGGCTCTTTCAACTCACTCCTGTCACCTCTACACTGGCCCCCTATCACGGAGAAGTTAAAATATTTCACTCTCAGGGGAAGGGATGGGTCTATTAGGGGCCTTGTTTCAAACAAAACAGGCAGGCATCTTCAACTGGGATACTAGGTTAAACTGTCAAAGCACTTTACCTCATTACTTACTGATAGGAGTGAAAAGGATTGTCTTGTCTGACAGCAGCTACTCATCACAGAATCACGGAATTGTTTTGTTCAGAAAAGACCTCCTAAGATCATTGCGTTCAATCATCAACCCAGCACCACCATGGCCATTAAACCGTGTCCCAAAGTGCCATGGCCACATATTTCTTGAACACCTCCAGGGATGGCAACTCCATCACCTCCCTGGGCAGCCTGTTCCAATGCCTGACCAATCTTGCAGCAAATAAATTTTTACTAATCTTGAACCTAAGCCTCCTCTGGCACAATTTCAGGCCATTTTCTTTCATTCTGTCACCTGATACTAGGCAGAAGAGAACAACCCCCTCTCTTTTTGTGAACAAAGCAATGAAATATCTGTGGAGTTCTCAGCCAGAGGTATGTTCTGCCCATCTGGAATGCAAAGCCAAAAAGCTGTCTGTGATGCTCAGGAGCAAGCACATTCAAATGATTGGTAATTGCTAAATATCAAGTTCCAGGACATCTATCACTACCTTAATGTCTTCCCATCTTCAGTAAACTGCAAAGCCTTTATATTTATAAATGGTAATGTTACATGAGAGCAGTCAGGTGATGTGTGCCCTTATTTGCTCCTGACAACAAGACACAGATTCAGCATGCCAGGCTCTGCATCAGAAATCAGCTCCCATAACTCCCTTCAGCTCCACACTTGGAGAAAGCACAACTAGCACATTGGTGTCTGCCATGCATTATGGAAGAAAATCAAAGTTATCATCACAAGCCATGTCTAAACCAGAAAGGTTTATTGGCTCAGATGCCAAGAAGGCAAATAGCATCCTGGGCTGTGCCAGGCAATAATAATGCGTGAAGCTAGGAGGCAAACAGATATAAGGAAACTGCTAATTTAAAAATATTTCTGCCAAAAGCAGTAGCAATGAGGCTTCTTCCAAAACTTAAGAGTTTACTCTGGAAAGAATAGTCATTAATGCAGTTTTCTGGTTTTCCAGAGAAGGCGTTGGGCTTAGAAATCCCATTTTACCTTTTTTTATAGCATCACAGAAGAACTTCTACAGATGCTGTGCATGTCTTGGACTTCCAGACTCTATCCATCAGGTTTGGATTTAGGTAGCACACCACTAAGATGTGCTCAGAGTCTCTCTGAACTATCTGCAGTGCTACAGGAGTCATTACATCACACCATCAACCTGGCAGCATGCCTGTGTCATCTCCACAGGGGAAGTGGGATGAGCTCCTGGCTTCTCTTGTTCTCAATGCTTTGGCAGACATCTGCCATTGGCAGCAGGCAGGCAGTAAGAACATGCTAACAACTGGCCTTGCTTGTGTCTCCAATGTGGCCAGTGCTGAGGCTCAGATGTCAAATGATTTCTGGCTGCTTGGTGCTACCTTCTTCTGCCATCTGCACTCTGTGGCGAGGCTGGCTTGGAATAAGCAGCTTCAAGCTGCTTGCAGCAGCTGATATACAACTGGTGGATACTGTGTGCTGCCTGTATGTTGAATGTAAGCATCTTGCCCTAAGCATCCCCTCAAATGTTTGCATTGGTATAAGAACCTGAAACAATGTGTGTTTTCACACAAAATATCCTAAAGTCTTACATGGTCTACCGACCACTTGGAATAAAAATTAGCCCTCTGGTACTGGCATGATTACTGGGATTAAATTTAACAAGTCCAAATGCTAGATCCTGGACCTAGGATGGATTAATGCCAGACACAAGTATAAACTGGGAGAGGAGTGGCTGGAGAGCAGCCCTGCAGAAAAGGATACAAGAGTACTGGTGCTCTATGTGTGTCAGCAGTGTGTCCTGGCAGTCAGAAGGGCAAACCTCATTCTGGGCTGCATCAAGAAAAGTATGACCAGTTGGTGAAGAGAAGTGATCATTCTGCATTGGTACAGCCTCACCCTGAGCACTGGGTGCATTTCTGGGCCCCACAATGTAAGAAGGATGCAAAGGTGCTTGAATGAGCCCAGAGGAGGGCACCAAAGCCGGTGAAAATGCTGGAAGGCAGTTTCTGGGTTTTGTAGCTGAGGACCTCGGGTTTGCCTAGTCTGGAGAAAAGGAGGCTAATGGGTAAGTAACCTCATTCCTCTCTACAGTTTCCTGAAGAGGGAGAGTAGAAAGACAGATGCTGATCTCTTCTTCTTGAGATCCAGTAATAGGACACATGAGAATGATTCAATGTTCACCAGAGGAGAATCAGTCTAGCCATTAGGCAGTGTTTCTTTATCAAGAGGGAGGTCAGACACTGGACCAGGCTGCTTAGAGAGATGGCCAATTCTTCAAGCTTGTGAGTATTTAAGAGGCATTTGGAAAATGCCTTTAATACATTATAACTTGGTCAGCTCTGAAGTGTCCAGGCAGTTGGAGGAGATAACCGTTGTGTGGGCCTTGCAACAAAAATAGTCTATTTTTATTCTGCTCTTAAGTATGTTGATTTGTCTGAAATAAACCCCTTAACTGTGGGGGTTTTAGCCATACAGAAGCACCTCTCCCAGCTTTAAGATACCCTCCATAAAGGGACACTTCAAATTTTCCGGCATCTCGCCTTTTCTGTAATAACTTTCCCCTTCTTTCTGTCCTTAACCACTTCCTTCATATTGATAGCTTTTAAATATGTGCTTTCAAAGTTCACTGCTTCTGCACTTCCCCTAAGTCATCTGCTCTCATGATGACAAATCTAATTGTATAGTGTTCACAACTGCTTAGTGGAGATCCTAGATTCTCTGCCTCTGTTACATCCTGACTCCTATGCAGAAGTTATCTCCTGTCTTTTAGCCATCAAAAAATAAAACTGTAAATCAAATAAAATTCAGATTATATTTTTTTCCTAGTACTGTTTCATCTGATGAAAACCTACCTGCTTTGCATGCAGAACCCTTCTGATGCCTGCAGCTTCAATTCCCTGAAAGCAGAAATGGACCTGTGAGCAATGGCTCTAATTAACCCTTCATTGCTAAAAATATTCTGTCATTAAAAATAGAAAAAGAGCAGTCGGGGAAGTGTTGGTAGCTTTTCTTGCTCTAAAATATAATCAGTTTTGAAAGCAATGTTGAAAAGGAAAAAAAAAATACTGGAAATACCTGAGCGCAACTAAGAAGATGATGACATATGCCAATACCTGCCTAGAGACATTATTTAAGGATCTGAAGGAGCAAGAAGGAAATTCCCTTTGGAACAGAAAGGAAAAGGAGGAAGCATTGCTGTCAAACAAGCTTATGGCTTGGACAGGCACATCTTATGTTGGGAAGAAAACTGGCTGAATGGCTGGGCCCAGAGAGTGCTGGTGAATGGAGTTAAATCCAGATGGTGGCTGGTCACAAGTGCTGTTCCCCAGGGCTCAGTTTCAGGGCCAGTTCCCTGTGGAAATCCAGCAAATTCTGAGAAGTTGTGCAAAAGCTTCCATCATTTTTCAGCAGGGAGGAAAAAAGATTTGGCAGCTGATTTGTTCCCAGTGTGACAACTGGGCAATAGCAATAAGGAGGAGTGAATGAGACCTGAGAGACCAGTGGTAGAAAGAGCTTGAGGTCACATACAGCTGTAGAACACATAGAATGTGCTCAGAATTGTCCTGCTTGCATCTTGAAAGATGAGAAGTATTAACAGAAAGGGGGGAAACACAGTTCTAAAGATTTATTAGATAGATACATAAACTCAGCCCCATGGGAATACTCAGACATTGGACTCATCTCTCAAGAGAAGCAGTGGTTTCTCCCACATCAACAAGTTTGGAGAGTCAGTCTGACAGGGTGCTGGGCCAGATAATTTCCATTCCACTATTACCTAGAAAAACTGAACCATATGATCCTTGGGGTCCCTTTCAACCTGGCATTCTGTGATCCTGTGATCTTCCCTCATGCTGCTTGGAGTGGTGCACAAAGCATTGGCCTACTTCAGAGCTTTTATGATACCATGAAAATAAAAAATCTGAGCATCTCTTATCCCCAAGTTTCTGTGCCTACTCTGTTGGTACAAGCGTCGGCATGGCTGCAAGGGCATGTCATACATTAAGGAATCTTTAAATGCTGGAAAGGTGGAAAATCATCTGACATAAATAAGGATCAAGCATTACTGTGCTCAATATTAATTATCACTTCCACTTGCCTCGTTAAAGAGAGACTCCATTACAGATCCATTAGAGAGTGCATTTTTTAATCAAGGCTTAAATTACAGTGCATGCTGCAATCAGAAAGCCTATTGTGTGACAGCACCAAGCAGCAAGAGCTGTGTACAAAGAAGCAGAGCACCCAAATAAAACCACATTGTTATGCCAGGCACAGTTTTAAGAGATAAATTTGCATCATATTTGGGTCCCAACTGATGCTATGGGCACATAAACAAACTTTACGGTGTTGATTATTCATCAGGTTACATAATGTGCTTTTTAAATCTTCTACAATTGAGTCTAGCTGCTTTTCTAATATAATAAATCATATTCGTCATCTGCATTATAGCATCAGACATTCACTTTAAGTTTGTAGGCGTAGCCTCTCCTGAGATATATTTGAGTTTCTTGTTGAAATTAAGATATACACAGGCACCCACCCTTTTTTGGAGCCTTGTCTTTCAAAGAGAATCAGAGCTCCTCTTCTCCCCATGCTAAGCCCCATCTTGCCTACAGTTAGCATTGCAGCATTGCTTGCTTTTCACATGGTATAAAGAACTGTAGTTGGAACAGGTTGCCCAGGCAGGTTGTGAATGCCTCCTGCCTGGAGGTGTTCAAGGCCAGGTTGGATGAGACCTTGAGAAACCTGTTCTAGTGGGAGTTGTCCCTGCCCATGGCAGGTGTGTTGGAAATAGATGATCTTTAAGGTCCTTTCCAACCCAAACCATTTTATGATGCTGTGTTATACTTTCTGACGGTCTCTAAATTATCATAATCTTTTCATAGCCCATTGTGTGCAAAAGGCTTTTGTCTAGTCCAGAGGTGTACCTCATGTTAAAATCACAGAGTCATAGAATAATTTTGATTGGAAAAGACCTCTAAGATCATCAAGTCCAACCTTCAACCATTTATCTATGTCCCAAAGTGCGTGTCCACAAAACTTTTTTAACACCTCCAAGGACGGTGACTTCACCACCACTCTGGGCAGCCTAGGCAGCCTGGGCAGACAAGAAAATTTTACCAATATCCAGCCTAAATGTCTCCTGCTGCAATTTGATGCCATTTCTTCTTATAATAAGAAATGCATCTAAAGATCTAAATATACCTTCAGCCTTCACAGGGAAACCATACAGAATTCTATGATGCTGTTGCCTGTCTTTCAGTAGCACTAGGGGCAGGAGGAGCCTCTCAGTGATCTAAACCTGCTTCTTATTCCTCATATGGCATCCAGGAGAGTGGGTGACAGGCTGAGTCTCAGCAAGCTTTGTGGTTGTAGAGAAAAGCAAGGATTTTTATTCTTTATGTAACCAAGGACAGGGTTTGCAGATGCCAGAATGTGTTCTCTGGAGAAGAAAGGGACAGAGAGCAGATGGAAAAGCAAGCACCCAAGGTGCTCTACCCTTTGCAGGACTTGGTGCCTTATGACTCTTTTTCAGTGCATTCGTTCCACCTTCTAGAAACACTGTCTGGGTTATTTTCCACTTAGCAGTTCGTTATTTGTTATTTTTCTCCATTGGTAATATCTCTTTTCTTCTGAAGTCTGGTTTGCACAGGATGAAATGATACCAGAAAGTGAAAGAACACTGGAAGCCCAGCCACGTGAAGAAGGGTTGAGAGAGCTGAGTGTGCTCAGCCTTGAGAAGTATTAGGGAAGACCTTATTACCATGGACCAGGACATGAAGGGTGGCTACCACAAGGATGGAGACTGCCTTTTTACAAGGAGTCCCATGGAAAAGACAAAGGGTGATGGGGATAAGTTCCTGCTGGGGAGATTCCCACTGGACTCTTGATCCCAGCATCCAGATTACTCATGAAGATATTAAAGGGTGTTCGGCCCAATACTGATCCCTGTGAGACTCCACTTGTGACAGTTTGAGAATGAATTCTCCCCCATTCTGTGGCAGCTGGCATGAAACCAGCCCCTCTGACTGCCAGAATTTACATATTTGAGGTTTGACTTAATGGTTCATCAATATTTATAGCAGAAAAGAGCACCACACGTGTTACGTAACTGCCCTTTGCCACAGAAGGTTTGACGTGGAAAGCAGAAGCAAGTGATAATTCTTGCAGAGCAAAGATTTAGAAAGAGGATCTGCTAATCTTTGCAAGTGACTGACCAAGTCAAGACCTATGACAAATTTCCAGAAATGCACAACAGCCTCTGTGAAAGCTGCAGCCCATCTACTGCAGTTTGCATTCTGATATAGCAAGAAGCATAAGACACCTGTCTAAATGAAAATGCTGGAGTTTGTGACAAGCCAGTAAGGACAGCTCTGATTTAAAACTAACATCCTCTGTGAGATGCATCCAAGTCTGAGGCCTAAAAGGAAACATTGCTCTAGCTTTTTCAAACTTAGAATCATTAAGGTTGGAGAAGGCGTTTAAGAGTCCAATCATCAATGAGAACCATCATGCCAACTAAACCATGTTCTGAAGTGCCATTTCTGCACATATTTTAAACACCTCTAGAGACAGTGAATCCACCACCTCCATGGGCTGCCGGTTCCAACCCCTGGCCACTCTGACAGTAAAGATTTTTTTCCTAATCTTCACCCTAAACCTCCCCTGGTGCAACTTGACTCCATTTCCTCATGTCATAAAACTTTACTCATATTATGTTCACAAACTCAATGCTCATGAAAGATCCTGTGTTGTAGAAAGGTAGTAGGAGAAATCAAGGGTGAAGACACACCTACTCAGATCTCATTGCCCAGTTTCTCCTAAGGCATCCATCATGAAAGGAATCTGAGGAGAAGTGGGGGTTGGTTTCTTCACCCTAGTAACAAGTGACAGGACAGAGAGGAAATTGCCGCTAGTTGCACCAGAGGAGGTTTAGGTTGGACACTAGAAGAAACCTGTGAACAAAAAGGGCTCTCAAAAGGTTGGTACAGGCTGCCCAGGGACATGATTGAATCCCCATCTGTGGAGATGCTGAGAGCCATGGTTTAGTACCAGCCTTGGTAGAGTCAGAGAATGGTTTGACTCTATGATCTTAAAGGGCTTTTCCAATCAAAAGGAGTCTTTAATTCTATGTCCAATACAGATGAGAAGTAAAACAATTCAGCTGCATTTGTCAGCCTGATCCAGTCAAAAACTTCTGGCTCCATCTAGAGGTACAGATCTAAGGAACCCACGTTGTGATCAGCACCTATTTCTGTGGGAGGCTGCTTAGTAGAGCAAATAACCTGCAAATCCAATCAGAAATTGAGGAATGAATGAGTGGGGGAAAGAAAACTGAGTGACCAGGCAATTAAATTGCAGATGCTGTTTCCTCTAAAGGGAAACAAGAAAAAACAACACCTGTGCAGAATGCTTTAGGTTGGAAGGGACTTTTAAATGTCATTTAGTCCAACCCTCAAATACGAGTTTATGAAGGCAGACTCTAACTGTTATAGCTCAAGAAGGAACCGCAAGACAATAGCAAATAATTACATAAAAAATATCAGTTCAGTGTTCAGCAATGGTCAGAAATCAAAGGAGATGTTCAGAATTGGTAGCACAAGAGTAAAGAATAGTGGATTACATGAAACCTGCACAGCATCTGCATCTTCATCACTGACCAGACCAATGATTGTTCCAGAAAAAAGAAAGCAGCAAGGCAAAAAGGGATCAGAAGATAGTGACAAGATAAGCAAAAGCTATTTTTAGCAGCACAAACAGCTTAAAAGGTTTCCATAAAAAGTTGTAGAGGCTTCAACTCTGGAGGTGTTCAAAACCAAATTGGATGGGGTCTTGAGCATCATGGGCTAGTAAAAGGTGTCTGTGGCCATGGCAAGGTGGTTGGAACTAGATCTTTAATTTCCCTTCCAAACCACTCTATGTTTCTATGATTCATCAGCCTTAAAAAGGAATGTAATATATCACATGTGCAGCTTTGTCAGAGGCTTGTTACTTGTCCTGTGTTACTGACAAGAAGAAAATATCTATAAAATAAGACAGGATCCTTGGTAAACATGAGAAGTGATTCTTACAGGAAATGTGGAAACTTTAGGGCCTACCTGGATGTCTTCCTGTGTAACTTGCCTTAGGTATTTTCCAATATGATATCCAACAGTCCTGCCTTTACAGATGCAGCTTTTTGAAATGCTGAGCAATGTAAAGCACATTAACAAATTACACTGTGAATCTTCTAATTAAAAGCAAACAATAATCCTATATTTAAATGCTTAGATCTCACAGGCAAAACAAGAATGAGTATCTGATTGGAATTTAAAATAGGTCAGGGCAATCCCAAGCATAAACGCAGGCTGGACTGGCTAGAGAACAGTGTGGAGGAAAAGGACTTGGGGGTTCACTGGATGACATGAGCTAGCAATGGTTGCTGGCAGTCATCGTGTCAATGCCTTGGCTGCCATTAACTTTGAGACAAATGCATTCAAAGAAACGCATTAGAACTGTAAGAAAACCATTGGGGATGCAACTGCAGCCCCAGCCTGTCCTTCAAGTATCTTTTTTCCTTTTTAATGAAGAATGGTTATAGTAAGGACATATTCTGTTCACAGAATAGGTACTCAAGGATTATAAGGCTTAGGAAAATTTATTTAAAGATAACAATTACAAAAAAAAAAGGATTTAAAAAAGTCTACAGAGGAGACTCCACAAACTGTTAGGGCAGCCTACTCCAAGATGTACCCATAGTTTATTGTCCTATCACTAGGCACCACCTTCATCCTGACACTCACCCCTCAGATATTTGTAGATGTTAGTAAGATTTCCTCTCAGCTTCCTCTTCTTCATACAAAACAGTCCCAGGTCTCTCAGTCTTTCTTTACAGGAGAGATATTCCAAGTCCCCCAGTCATCGT
Organism: Psilopogon haemacephalus; assembly: GCA_013396835.1. Classification (NCBI taxonomy): domain Eukaryota; kingdom Metazoa; phylum Chordata; class Aves; order Piciformes; family Megalaimidae; genus Psilopogon; species Psilopogon haemacephalus. The sequence continues at coordinate 54,144 of VWZI01003022.1, read as the reverse complement.
CTCCATTGGACTCTCTCCAGCAGATCCCTGTCTCTCTCAAACTGATGAGCCCAGCTGGCACAGCTTGAGTGGGTTACCTCCTGTCATTAGTTACTTGGGAGAAGAGGACAACATCAGCCTCATTCCAACCTTCTTTCAGGTAGTTGTGGAAAGCAAGGAACTCTGCTCTCAGCCCCCTCTTCTTCAGGCTAAAGAATCTCAGCTCCCTCAAGCTCTCCTCATAAGACTTGGTGTGGTGGTTTGGGGGCCCAGGTGCCTTTGAGCAGACCACAGAGACTCGTCCAGTCCCAGGGCAGGGCCCTGTTCATCCCAGGACACTGTAGCTTTGTTACTGGATTCCCAGTTCCCGGTAGGGCAGTTGATAAGGCAGCGGCTGCCTGGTTCGCCTCTGTCCCACTGCCTGCCCTTCTCTCCGGGAGGAGCTGCTGCCTGCTTACCTCACGGCTGCCTGGGGCACAGCTGGCAGCGATTCGGAGCTGCCTCCTGCGGCCTGCTGAGGCCTGGCAGACCTGAGGTGGGGACAGCAGTTTTGGCCTGCTCTCAGGCCTGCTGAGGGTGGATGGGCAGAGGGTTCTAGAAGGCTTTAGTCTGATAGAGTTGGCCTGGTTTGTGAATGCATTCCTTCTGCCTGACTGCCTTCTGCACCTCTGCACCTGTAAACACAGTCACCCTTTAAACTTCCCATCGGTGTGCAGCATTTCTATTTGTACTCCCCTAGAGGGAGTTAATTTAATTTCTGTCCTCCAGTCCCAGGTAGCCCTAAACTGGCACACTTGGTCTCCAACCTTTCCAAACTGTAATTTTTCTTAGACTCAGCATTCCAGCCCATATTTTGACCTCAGTTACATCATGTAAGGATTTATGGATATGTAAGGGACTTATGGAAGATTAGGAGATGAAGATACCTACCAACCACTGCAAATCTAAGAGTGATTTTGATGTTGCTGGTAGCAAGGCAATCCACAATGAAGTCAGGTCTTCATGGTTCCCGTCCTTAATGATATTCCTTTGCTATTTATAAATCTGCATCAGTTACAATTAGTGATGCTGTTAGTGGTATGTCATCACGGAATTAACTGTAGTGCTTTTATACCAAACAAATGATGACAGTAACTTGGGTAATAAATCAGCGTTTTTTTTCCTTGTCATCTTGTAAAATTCACAGGGAATGTTTCTCACTAAGAAAACCAGAGTGATTAAAAAGCTTTCCCACTTAGAGCTGGCAGTCAGGGCGGGTGGAAGTGCTCAGTTAAATGTACAGCTTCTGTCAAAGGCAGGAGCAGCAGAGCACCTTGACATGTTTCATTGTTCCTATACCCAACTGCCACAAGGTAGACAGGGGATATGAGTGATGGAACAGATTCTCTGTCCCTACATCCACCAACAGAAAGACCTCAGTAATACCCAATCACTTTACAACTTCAACCAACCAATTTATTGAAGCTTTTAGCATCAAAAGGAAAATCTCTGTCATTTATTGGATGCAGGCGGGAACATAGTGGTCAAGGATGAGGAAAAGGATGAGATATTCAATACCTTCTTTGCCTCATTCTTTAGTACTAAGACCTAGTTCCTGTTCTCTACAATTCCCTGAAAGGAGGTTGGAAACAGGTGGGGGATGTTTTCTTCTCTCTAGTATAAAGTCGTAAGAGAAGAGGAAATGGCCTCCAATTGCACCAGGGATGGTTTAGACTGGATGCTAGAAGAAAGTTCTCGACAGAGAGGGTTCTCAAAGCCTGGCATAGGCTGCCCAAGGTGATGGTTGAATCCTCATCCCTGGAGGTATTTCAAAGAGGCAGAGTTGTCGTGCTGGGGGGGGTCATGGTTTAGCACCAGCCTTGGTAGAGTTAGAAGATGCTTCAGCTGGATAATCTTAAAAGGCTTTTCCAACCCAAACAATTCTGTGATTATATGAATGTGCAAATAATCAAATGGCCAAAAGGATTTCTGCAGTCTATGTTGCTAGTCAGAGGGGTAGAATTTTACATGAAACTAAACTTAGTAGAGTTAGGGAATGGTTGGACTACATGATCATAAAGGTATTTTCTAGCCAAAGTGATTTTCTGATTTCATTTTGCCTCTCCTCAAAAACTTCCAGTCCATAGGGAAAAGCTGTTTCCTAGCATTTCAAGATCTGTGAAAAATGTCCTGTCTGTAATAAAATATCTGATTTTGAAGTATATTATAAAATGCAAAATTCCTCTCAAAATGAAATTATGACCCTTTTGGGGTTGTAGTGGATTGGACAGAGGATCATGTAAGATTAAATTACCTACTATAAGCACAATCTTCCTGCCAAATATCCTGTTCAAAGCAACTCTGAAACAGCACCATGAAGAAACAAACACACCTCCAGCTTCAGAAAAAGATGATTTAAAGCTGCTTCCACTATTTTAAAGCTTAGATCCATGTGGAGTTGAAGATGTCTATGATATGTGGAGCATACTTGAAGTCTACCAATTCTTAAAAGGGAGCAAGGGAGCTCATTGGCATTTCAGAAATGAGCACATTCCAAAGCAGAGGCTCCAAAATGGACAAGACAGAATGCTCTCTATACTTTTCTATATTCAACTGCTTAGAGAAACTCTATTTCTTATTGATTTTCATCAACTCCACTGGGCTTGCAGCTCAAAGCTTGAGCAGAAGGGCTGTTTTGGAAGCAATTATTAAAAATAATTTTCCACAGGAGAGCAAGAGAACATTACTGATGGTTAGTGTTAATTATTTGTGAGTCTGCTGGCTTTCCTTTCTGAAAAGACTTTCCGAGTGTTACCAGCTATTGTCTTTTTCTGTGATTCTGGTGTGTGATTCTTTTCTTTTCCAGTCTCATCTCTGGTCTTGTGCATTTTGTAGAATCATAGGGTCATTAAGGATAGAAGACCATCAAGTCCAACCACCAACCCAATACACAGATTCACAGACTGCATTGGCTTGGAAGAAACCCATGAAGCCATTCTTATCCAAACCCCAGCAGGCAGCAGGAACACCTCCAACTACATCAGGCTGCCCACGGCCACACTGAGTCTGACCTTGAATGTCTCCAGGGATGGGGCCTCAATCACATCCCTGGACACCCTGTTCCAGTGTCTTACCACTCTCATTGTGCAGAACTTCCTCCTTAACTAACCCCACCCTGCTCCAGTTTCAAACCATTGCCCCTCATCCTATCACCGCAGGTCCTTCTAAACAGTCCCTCCCCAGCCTTCCTGTAGGTCCCCTTCAGCCATTAAAATGTAGCTCTAAAGTCTCCCCAGTTGATTCTCTTCTCCCAGCTCTCCCAATTCTTTCTGCCTGTCTTCATAGGCTCCAGCCCTTTGATCATCTGTGTGAGCCTCCTCTGGACCTACTCCAGCAGATCCAGTTTTTCACTTTTCACTTATCCACCCCATGGGATGTAGAAGAGAATCAGTAAGAAAAAAAAAAAAACTAAAAAATGCATGAGCTGAGATATGGAGTTTAACAGGACACAAAAGGAAGATAATATGTTGTTGTTGCTCTTGTTATTAATAATATTATACTATATTATATTAATAATATAAATTACTACTAATAAAAAAAAATGCAGAGTTGCTGGCATTTGGCTCAATGATCTTTAAGGTCTTTTCCAAGCAAAGCAATTAGGATTCTCTTGTAATTTAATTGCTCACTTGCTGACTGATGCTTAGCCAAGCTGATACAGCACTTAGAGACATGGTATAGTGGTGGACTTGGCAGTGTTAGGTTAGCAGCTAGACTTGTTGATCTTAAGGGGTTCGGTTTTTTTTTTTCCCAAGGTGATGGGCCATAATAAAAGTAAGTTCTAGCTTACTACATGAGACAGATAGCACTCAGGAACCTTGAACTTGACTTATTTTTCATGAGCCTAATAATTTATTTCTTGCCCCTTTTAGGTCTTTTGAAACCCAAAAAATAATAAAAATTGCAAGTCTCTTAGACTTTTGGACCAGATCCTTAGCATCATTCCACTAAAGTAAATTGAGATGTTCAGAAGAATAACCAGGAGGAAGTTTATTTGTGAGTTGGTTTCCACTTAAATTCATACTCCTGTAAGTGACAACATATCCTGCAGAAGGCTTTTTGTCCATTTAATTATGGGTAGCATGTTAAAGGCCAGATTGGATGAGGCCTTGAGTTACATGTTCTAGTGGGAGTTGTCCCTGCCTAAGGCAGGGGGTTGGAACTGGGTGATCTTTGAGGTCCCTTCCAACCTAAACCATTCTATGATTCTATGATTTAAACAGTTATAGAATCACAGAATAATTTGGGTTAGAAAAGCCCTTTAAGCTCATCCAGTCCAACCATTCTCTAACTCTACCAAGACTGGCATTAAACCATGGCACCCAGCACCACATCTGTGTCTCTTTGAAACACCTCCAGGGATGGGGATTCAGCTACTTCCCTGGGCAGCCTGTGCCAGTCTCTGGGATCCCTTTCATTCAAGAAATTTCTTCTTTTATCCAACTTAAACCTACTCATAACAAGATGGGAAAGAATTAAGCCATCTCTCGAAAAAAAAAAAAATCTAGAAGTGTTACAGAACTGCAGTACTTTTATATTGTTTTGAGAGAGGAACAGAGCTCCTCTTTGCCATGGCTTAGTGTTGGTTCAAATCAACTACGCGTGCAAATTAAATTGCTTTCTAGAAAAGCACTCAAAGGAGGCAAAGAAAAATTACACCTACTCTTCAAAATATTCATCTCTGAGAAGAAAGGCTGAGGAAACTGGGTTTGGTCAGCTTCGAGAAGAAACATTTTAGGGAACACCATGGATCAGGACATAAAAAGTGGCTGCCAGGAGGATGGAGACTTCCTTCCTGAAAGGAGCCCCATGGCAAAGACAAGGGGTAATGGGGACGAGTTACTGCTGGGAAGATTCTCATTGGTCTGCAGAGGAAAATGTTTCCCTGTGAGAACAGTTGTACGTTGGAATCATCTCCCAAGGGAAGCAGTACATTCCTCCTCTCTAATGGGCAGTTTGCAGACTCAGTAGGGTGCTGGGCCAGCTCATTTCAGCTCTATTATTGTCTAGAAAGATTGGACCATATGATCCTTGGGGTACCTTCCAACCTGGAATTCTGTGGTCCCAGACATTTAGACAATGTTCATTAGCTCTTCCTGTCACATTGCTGCCAACTATGCACAAGTCTATCCTGACACAGAGAGACTGTGATGAGTGACTACGATGCAAACATCTCTTATGGATATAGTTGCCCCAAGGGAGTTAGGCTGCTGATATGTTTGTGGAAGCAGGACTTTGTGTTGCTGAGCACTTCTGAATTGTTATGCCTTGAAAGAAATTAAAACGAAGCCAGAGGTTGTCATTATGGTCTACTTTCCTCCTCATCTGTAAAACAGAAAAAGCAACATTGAACCTGAGAAGCTGTCTAGTTTCCTTTAACTAAATCAGAGGCTCACTCCAGCTTTTACAAGTAGGTCAGGAAATTCCCCAGGGCATCCAACATGCATTTTGTGTAAACATAAATTGGTAGGAACATGAACTCAAAGAAGTGGACCCAGCAGATTTAGCATTTAGATCATCATCTTTTCTGGGCATTAAAAGGGAACAAGAGAAACTGTAATTCTTCCTACTCAGTTGCTGTGAAAGGGTGTCTCAAAAACCTTGGGCTGTGTATGCCTAGGTGTAATAAGAGTATGCCTTTCTTAAAGCTTTGCAATAAAGTNAGGCAAGGCATGGGAAAGAGAGAAGGAACGATGGAGGAATGAGGAGAGGAAAGGAGCAGGAGAGGGAAAAGAGCAGGGATTACATTACCATTAGCCAGACATGGGGTATGAGAGACAGACAGAGGTGTGCATGGTCCAGGGATGTTCCGTAGCCTTCATCAGCAGTCCTTCTAGAGTTGTTCTGGTGGAGTTGTTCTGCAGGGAGTTGTTGCTCCTTGAGTTCTCCTCCTGGCAGGCATTTCTCAGGTCTTTTTTATACAGTTTTTCCAGTCCCAGTCTTATCAATGTCCAGGTGCAGCCCTGCCAGGGATTCCTCCTGTGAATTCTCATGCCTTAGCAGGGGTCTGGCAGCAGCACCGGGGAGGGCCTCCGCCCTCTCCCTGTGCCTCTTACCTGTTCATACCCTGAATACACATAAGCCTTCTTCTCTTCTGGGTAGCCGATACTGGGCCATGCATATCCTGGACATTCACGCCAGGCAGAAATACGGGAAAGTCACAAAAAACACGGTATTTACATCCCAGAGCATCACCAAAAGTGCTGTATCTCTGTTAATTTGCATCTCTCATGCATTCAACCAGGAAAATTGTCTGAGTTTGGGGGAAGGAAACAAGGCAATCCTTATCTTTGTTGATTTAAACAAGGGAGAGCCTTTCAGACTCTCACAATAGGCTTTGGATGTTATCAGCTCAGATGAGGGATTCTGAGTTCATCTATCACATCCGAAGTGTGAGGACAGTTTGTATTCTTCCAGAAGCTCCTGAGTTGGTAATGTCTGTTCGGGAGACAGGACATAAATCTACAATCTTTGCAGCCTTCACATCTTAAGCCAGAACTCCGCAGCCAAAGTTCTCAGTCTCTTGCACATTCTAGGGACACCCCTGGCCAGTAAATGCAGGGATTCTGAGACTTTCCTAATACTTTTTCCAACAGCTTGGTTTGGCACTGTTACATTGATTTCTCTTCCTACTCCAGAACGTGGTAATGTAAAAGGATTAGCAAAAATAGTGAGTGAGGTGAATGTCAAACTATGACCCTTTTCTCAAAATATTTCCTCTGATCTATACAGGCTTTGATTTGATCCAGTCTGAGAGCAGCTTGCTTTAGACTTGGGTGCTTGTTTGAGGCTGTGCATTTCATCAGGGAGCAGGATTTCTGTGGGGAAGAGTTTTCAGAGCCAAGTCTCAGCCTTTCTTGAGTTGACTCTATAGCATCCGACTAGCTTACATTGAACTGGATTCTGAACTCAGCACAATTCAATCCAGTATTTATCACACTAATTCCTTGGTAATTTATTAATTTACTCAAGAATTAACCTGTTTGACTGCCCACATTTTAGTTCCGATGTCTAAATTTATTAGCCTTACAGTTTAGTCCTGCTGTATACTGCAGTTCTGAGACCTGATTACAGGTTTATTTTAGTTAGAATCATGTGGGTTTGTTTTTGGGGTTTTTTGTTTTGTTTTTTTTTGGGAGGGGGAAGCTTTTTTTTTGTTGTTTGGGGTTTATTTAGATTTTGCTTGCTGGCTTGGTTGGTCTGGGGGTTTTTTTAAGAAATTATTTCTTCAATGTGAACTTGATTAATGAAAGTTGTTTGGATAAATTTTAGAGTATAATACATTCTCTCCATACATTCATCAAACATCTTCTTTTAAGATCCTTTAAGTTACACCCAAAAATAAATAAACGATTATAGCAAAATATCTCCCCAAAGCCTTCTCTTCCCCTGAACAGCCCAAATTTTCTCAGCCTGTCCCCATAAGGAATGTTCTCCAGCCCTCTTATCATCTTTATGTCCTCTTCTGGACATGCTTCAGCAGGTCAATGTCCTTATGCTGGGGTCCACAGATTCCAGTTTCTGCTTTTTGCTTGCAACAGATAATGTACTCTGAAAAGGAAATTTCCTGATTCAATGAAACAAGATTCATGGGTTTCATGTAATGGTTTGAATTGGAAGGGAACCTAAAGATCATCTAGTTCCAACTCCCCTGCCATGGGCAGATACCTTCCACTAGACCAGGTTGCTCAAGGCCTCATCCAACCTGGCCTTGAACACCCCTAGGGAGAGGGCATCCAGAACCTCCCTGGACAACCTGTTCCAGTGTCTCACTGCTGGGTTCACCTTAATCGTGCAGGGGCGGAATGACACAGTACACCAATATGATGCATAAGTTGAACAGTTTATTACCAAAAGTGCAGTTCTTTCATAGTGTTTCTTATCAGACTAAAACAACTTGTTTGATTCTGATTGGTAACATGGGCTCTACATGAGCTCTGCACACACTGTCCATGCAAACCAAAAGCCTACTAACTGGTTGGCATAACTAAACACAGCCATCTACCTTACATATATTTTTCAGAGCCAATTTTCTCAAGGTTGTTTTTCCCAAACTCTAGCTTCCTTATCTCATTTTCTCTTTTGCATCTTTGCCTGCCTTTGGTGTCTAGTTACTTTACCTTGTTCAGCTGCCTGCCCATACCCCCACAGTCTCACCATGCTCACTGTAAAGAATTCCTCCCTAAACTCCAAGATAAATCTGCCCTCCTCCAGCTTCAATCCTTTCCCTCTCATCCTGTCTCTACAAGCCCTTTCCTGGTTTTCTTGGAGACTCTCTTCAGATATTGGAAGGCTACCCAGACCCTTATGGGCTACATTGTTGTTGTTTGGTATGAAGTAGAAGTGTATCTAGAGAACAGGAACATGCTTCCTTAGAATCACTATTTTTGTATCTGAACAGGTCTGCAGCACTTTGGACTTTACAGGTGGTCACTGTCCGAGGGCAGAATTGCTGAAAATAAGTTTTCTTCATTTTGCTTTGGTTTCTCTACAAGAAATGTATGAATACTCATTTCTCTTTAAAAAAAGTAGACATGCATTTTTCCTAGCAAGGTTCAGGTCATTTATTGCCTCAAAGGTTTCTACTCTTATAGAGAATCCTAGAGGGGAGCTGCCAGAATTTTCCATAGCTGTGTATTATGAGGCCTTGCATTTTCCTTTTGTCTTTGTCTTTACATGGCCGGAGAAGGATTTGCAAAGCCATACTCCATCAGCTCTGCCTGCATTTGGCACTGACACAGGGATGTTGTCTGGGTGAAAGATACAATTTTTCTGCTTTCTAGCTTTATTGAAGACCTCTGCTAGATAAGACAGACTTGTATGGAGGTTCTGATCTCCAGCATGGATATCCCTCCTCAGCATTACAATGGGTGGGGTCATACTGTTGTCCATTAGCTGAACCCTCTGCTAAGTGGAAATAAACCAGTAACTAACCTCTAAAATATTAAATGTGCAGAAAGACAATAGGAGGGAATACATCTTGTCTCAGTAACGGCACTCCAATTAGGCACATTGTAATTCCATAGCTATTCATAATAAGGGCATGTAATTAGAAGCAGGCTGGGAAATAGACCAAATTTCATTTCCAGCCAAGTCCCATCAACTGAACATTTGTGCACAGAGAGCACAAATGCAACTAATTCCATGTATTTGGGGCTTTGCTGTGCCCTTGTCACATCTTGTACTTTCCAGAACATAGATGCTCATAGATGTGCAGTGGGCAGTGTTATTTTTAGTTCAGTGTCTGTGTTCTGTCATCCCCATCATAGAACCACAGAATGCCAAGTTCGAACACACCTCAAGGTCCAACCATTCCAGGTAAAAGTAGAGTAGAAATGAGTTGGCCCAGCATCCTGTCGAGTCTGTGAACTATTCAGTGGAGAGGACAACACTAGGGTTGCTGACATCTAACAGGAGACACCTGTCTCGAAGAGGGAAGAGGGTCCTTGCAGGTCAAGGCCAGGCTGGATAAGGTCTGAGTGACCTGATCTAGTGGGAGGTGTCCCTGCCTGTGGCGGGGGGTTGGAACTGGATGATCTTTGAGGTCTCTTCCAACCTAGACCANGAGTCTGTGAACTATTCAGTGGAGAGGACAACACTAGGGTTGCTGACATCTAACAGGAGACACCTGTCTCGAAGAGGGAAGAGGGTCCTTGCAGGTCAAGGCCAGGCTGGATAAGGTCTGAGTGACCTGATCTAGTGGGAGGTGTCCCTGCCTGTGGCGGGGGGTTGGAACTGGATGATCTTTGAGGTCTCTTCCAACCTAGACCATTCTATGATTCTATGATTCTATGACTTCACTGCTTCCCTTGGGAGATGATTCCAATGCTCAGCTGTTCCTATGAGAAAACATTTTCTTCTGGAGTCCAATGGGAATCTCCCCAGCAGGAACTTGTCCCCATCATGCCTTGTCTTTAACATGGGACTCCTTGTAAAAAGGGAGTCTCTGTCCTCTTGGTAGCCACTTTTATATATCCTGGTCCATAGTAATAAGGTCTTCCCTAAGCCTTCTCTTCTCAAGGCTGAACAAACACAGCTTTCTCAGCCTTTCTTCACGTGTCAGCTCTTCCAGTCCTCCAGGCATTATCCTGGACCTTTTCTGGGCACTTTCCAGCCTTTCAACATCTTTTTTTGTGGAGTAGGGAGCAAAACTGGAGGCAGAGTTCCAGGTGTGGTCTGACCAGCACTGTGTAGAGTGGGAAAATTGCTTCTTTGTCTCTGTTGGTGATGTTCTTGTTGATGCAACCCATCATCCTTTTCTCTTTCTTTGCCCCTGCAGCTCACTGTACACTCATGCTGAGCTTATTGTCCACCAAGACCTCAAGGACCCTTTCCCCAGAGCTGCTCTCCAGCCAGGTGGATCCCATTCCGAGCTGCATTCTCAGGCTACACATTCCTAGGTGCAATATTCTACACTTGTTGAAATTCATAATGTTATTGCTAGCCCACTCCTTCAGCCTGTCCAGGTCTTCCTGGAGGGTGGCTCTGCCCTTCTAAGTCTCAACCTCCCCACTCATTTTGGTGTTGTCTGCAAACTTCATCAGGGTGCTCTTGATCCCAATATCCAGCTTTCTGAAGCCATTATCGATAACATTTGCGTGCATTGCTTAACCTCAAAAAAACTTGGCAAGAGAGTCAAGCATGCAGAGATATGAAGGCTTTACAAGTTTCATGAAAATAGCTGTGCCTCTGGTATGTGCAAGTTGAATTTGCATCATCAACTTTGTATCTTCTTTAGTGCCAAGGTCACAGAGACATAGACATGGACCATCCAGCTGCTTTGCTTGAGGTGCTTATTCCTTTAAGCAGAAAGTATAATTGTGCACACCAGGCAAGTTGTTCATCAAAGATGAGCTGCTATGCAAGTAGTTGGATACTCTGCAGCACTCGTCTGTTTTAGGATGAAAAAGTATCTAGCATAAATGCATCAAGGCACTACCATCCAACTCAGATCAACCCATGTTTGTCCTCTAGTTGCAGAAGACTCTTGTGGAAATTTGGTGATGTGCAGAACCTCTCTGGCTATCAGAGTTTGAGCTTTTCTTCCCAGAGAAAGAGGCAGAATCAGGAGGACAGAGCCATGCTCTGCCCAGTGATGTCCAGTGACAGGACAAAGGGCAATGGGTGCAAGCTGCCACAGAGGAGGGTTCAGGGCAACATAAGGGAAAATTTTTTCACTGTGAGGGTATTGAAGCCCTGGAGTAGGCTGTCTAGAGAAGTTGTGAAGTCTCTGGAGACATTCAAAACCTGCCTGGATGTGTTCCTGTATGACCTGGTCTGGATGACTGAGCTTTGTCAGGGGGTTTGGGCTGGATGATCTTTAGTGGGCCCTTTCAATCCCTAACATTCTGTGATTCTGTGAGCAAGGCCATTTCACACTTTCATGTCAAACAAACAGTTCACCTCACATATTTTCCCTTGGCTGCTACACATCTGGTTTGCAAGCTCTGTTCACAGTAAGGGGGAGCACAGAGAGCTTTAATGACTTCCATGTATGAATAACATCTAGAAAATTTAAGGACATCTATCATAGACTAGTAGAATGGTTTGGATTTGAAATGACCTTCAAGGTCATCTAGTTCCAGTGAGTAGGAACACCTTCCAGTAGATCAGGTTGTTCAAGGCCATGTCCAACCTGGCCTTGAACACCTCCAGGGAGCAGACATCCACAACCTTCCTGAGCAACCTGTTCCAGCACCTCATTACCCTCGCTCAAAAGTATTTCTTCCTAACCTCCAGTCTAAATCTCCCCTCTTCCAGCTTCAATCAATTCCACCTCATTCTGTCACTATAAGCTCTTGCAAAAGAATCCCTCCCCAGCTCTCTTGTACCCCACTTCAGGTACTGGAAGGCTGCTCTAATGTCTCCCCAGACCTTCTCTTCTCACAGCCTCTTCATTTTTCATTACCATTTTTCATTTGACCAGTAGCTCTACCACCAAGGCACCATTCAGATGTTGCAGGCGTTCATCCTTTGGCTCTGTCTGGCTCCCAGACACCTGAGCTGATACATTTTCAGCACTTCTGTGTGCTTCCATTTTTCATGTTTGCCACTAGATACATGCTCTTATGGGTACTGGCTTTCGCTCCACTGCAGAAAATGAATGTTCCTCTTCTTCTTTTTATTTTTTTTGGGTAGAAATTCACTCCTAGCTGGTGTCTGCAATATGCTCTGAAGATATTTGGAGGAAAATCAGTTTGCAAGTGCTCAGTATTGTTCATTATTTTCTTTGTTATCATAATATTTCCCCCTCAGTTTAAAAAAAGGCAGAGACATTTCCCATCTGAAGTAAAATTGTCTGCATTCAATCTAGCAGTTCTATCTTTAAAATGCAACTAACATCCCAGGAAGACAGAAGCAGAAATATTACAACATAAAATACAATTTGAGCTTTGTGGGAAACTGTCAGATTTTATCTGCCTACTAAATCTGCATGTGAATGGCCAAGTATTTGTGGTGAAACCATTAAAGCTATGGGCTGAAAAATGAACACAAATACACATGTGAAATGTGTGCTTGCCCATCATGATATATGGTGCAGTTCTGCATTAGTTCAAAATGGGACAACATTAAGAGCTTAAAGAGTTGAAAGGCTTAAAAAAATATTCTGATTGGAAGCAGAACTAGATCAGAAAGATGAGCAGGCTTTGATCTACTCTACCTTAACTCCAGTCAAACTCAATTATGTCTTTGTAAGATTGTTTAAAATGCAGGTGTAAATCCCTGCTTGCCTCAGGTAATCCTGGGTAGCCAGAATTGAAAATTCTTTGTCTAGAATTCCATCCAGACTACTTCTTTAGGCCTCTTTCACAGAAAAACATTAATTTTCTTACCCTGCATCTTCACAGCATGATTTATGAAGTGTCTCCCCTGTGTTAAGCTGCAGCCTGATAGTCATACCATAGATGATCTGCAGAAATGCTTGTTGAAATATCAGCACTGGAACTTATCTAAGAGAGTGATAGTAAGTGTCAGCTTGTCCTGAAGTGTAAACAAAATCTAGCAAGCCTGTTGACAAAAATAAAGAGATTCTTCCTCATGTTGAAGTGGAAATTCTTATGTTCTAAGCCTGTATCTATTGCCCCTTATCCTCTCACAAGACACTACTGGAAAAGAGCCTCGCCCCTTCTTGACACTCACTCTTCAGATATTTCTAAACATTAATCAGATCTTCTCTCAGCCTTCTCTTCTCCAGGCTAAAGAGCCAAAGGTCTCTCAGCCTTTCCTCATCAGACAGATGTTCCAGTCCCTTCATCATCCTCGTAGTCTCCATTGGACCGTCCCCAGTAGAATCATGCTCTGCTTAGTATGACAGGTTTACAGAGAATCACAGTATCACAGAATAATAGGGATTGGAAGGAGCCTCTGGAGATCATTAAGTCCAACACCTCTGCCAATACAGGGTCACCTAAAGAAGGTCACACTGGAACATGTTCAGGTGGGTTTGGAATGCCTCCAGAGATGAAATTCCACCACTTCTCTGGGCAGCCTGTTCCAGGGCTCTGTCACCCTTAAATTAAAGCTCTTCCTCATGTTTAGGTGGAATTTCTTATGTTCAATTTCGTGCCTGTTACTCCTTACCCTGTCCCTGGGCATCACTGAACAAGGCCTGGTCCCATCCTTCTGACACCCACTCTTGAAGTATTAATCAGCATTGATGAGATGCCCCCTCAAGCTGCTTGTCTCCAAACTAATCAACCCCAGTTCTCTGCTTTCCTCATCACAGCCCTCTCAGCATCTTTATAGCCCTTTGCTGTGCCTTCTCCAGCAAATCTTTCTTGATCTGTGAGCCCAGAACTGGACACAGTATTCTAGATGTGTACGCCTCACCAGAGCAGAGTAGAGGGGAGGACAACCTCTCTAGAGATTATTCAGGATTTAATTCCACACTTCATTATTTTATGGTCTTAAAAGCCCTTGCTTGATTTCACATCTGACATCTTTTCACTCTAATCTGTTGCCTTGGAGACACAATTATTCTACAAGTCTGTCCCTCTGTCTTGTCTGCACTTTTTTGCGATTTCATCCTGGGATATCCTCAAGGAAATTTTAGGAGGAGTCTACTGAGTGGCATTGCCCTTGCAGACACAAAAAGGGTCACTGCATGGCGTGAAAACACATTAGGAAGTTATGGGACTTAGGCTGCAAACAGCTGAGGGAGGGAAGCGAGGTAATAGAAGTGAAATCATAAAATGTATTTTATGTAGCATTAATTCTGATAACTGACTTTATTACACTGGGAAATTATTATAGCAGTCTGCTACAAAATACTTAACGTAATTTACATTTCAGAACAGATTTTTTTTTTTTTGGGCAAATCACTGTAAGTGATATTTTTAGTCAATGGAGTGGAGCTAATTTAGATTTCAGATGCTTCAAAAATTGTGAGTTTGCTAAGATAAGCTTTCTGTATTTTTCTTACTGCTGTAATTTCAGTGTTTTTTCTTGGGAGGACTTAAACTGTGAACAGCTATAGTTACCCTCTGCATGTACAAACCCCCTCCAAAAGCTGAACACAAATTAGAGCAATGTTTTTACAGAAAATGCTATTTTTATGCAGTGACAGTGACTGGAATTCAAGAGCTAATTTCTTACCTGCTGAGTTGGCAGCAGATTCAGATCATTTAAAGTCTCTCTCCTTTTTCCTATTAGGACTGGCTTACACTCTGAATTGGAGTAAAGCTTAGGAAATAAAAGTTCTCTCCCTCCATTCTAGGAGTATAATTGTAGAATCTTAGAATTGTTTGGGTCATAAAAGCCCTCTAAGAAATTTGTGTCCCACCATCATCCCAATACCACCATGCCCACTAAACCATGTCCCCAAGTACCATGTCCACATATTAGTTGAACACCTCCAGGGATGCTCACTCCACCATCTCTCTGGGCAGCCTGTTCCAATCCCTGACCATTCTTGCAGGAAAGATATTTTTCCTAATCTCCAATGTAAACCTCCCCTGGCACAACTTCAGGTAATTTTCTCTATCACCTGATACTAGGGAGAAGAGACCAAGCCCCACCTCATGGCAACATCCTTTCAGGTAGCTGTAGAGAGAAATTTTCTATATTTTTAAGAAATTCAAGGAGCAAGCTCCTTCATACAATTCAAGCTGGATTGTGCTGTTGGTTTGAGACAGGATTTAACTGGCATAAAGACATTTGATTTATCCAGGAAGTATGGTGCTGGGAGCCAGGGAGCTCAGCAGCCTACTTATTAGAGGAGTTTTAATTTTGTCTGAGAGATTTGAAGGCAAACACACCCAAAACTATTGAATTTTCTTTTCTGCTGACTATGTGGGGAGAGTGATGAGGGTCCTACAGTATTTTCTTCAGATATCAAAAACACAGAGATCAGTCCTCCTTGTCATAGTGAATGAAGGATAGCCTAGTGTGCAACCATTCACACCAATAGCTCTGTCCTTGTAAGAAACTATGCTCCTTGGTACACTACCTTCCACAGATCACTGCTGTTATTTCATGGAATCACAGAATAGTTTGCATATGAAGGCATCTTAAATATTCTCTAATTACAGCCTCTCCTGAAATGGGCAAAGACACCTCCCACTAGACCAAGTTGCTCAAGATCTCGTTCAACATGGCTTTCAGCACCTCCAGAGAGAGGGCATCCACAGCCTCCCTATGCAACCTGTTCCAGTGTCTCACCACTGACATTCAAAGAATGTCTTCCTAATCTCCAGTCTCAATCTCCCCTTGTCAAAAGTCCCTCCCCAGCTCTTCTGCAATCCCTTTCAATTACTGGAATTTTTCTCCGAGGTCTCCCCAGAGCCTTCCCTTCTCCAGGGTGAACAGCCCCAATGCTCCCAGCCAGTCCCTATCGGGGAGGTCCTCCAGCCCTCTGATCATCTTTGTGGTCTCCTCTGGCTCCACTCCAGCAGTTCCACATCTGGTGCTGGGGACACCAGAACTGGACATAGGACTGGAGAGGTCTAACAATAACAGAGCAGAGGGATCCATGTTCCTGCTGGTCATTTCATATCAGTTTCACTCTTGGAGTGCAGCATTTGAACACCAAACATGTTTCATTCAAAATGAATCCATAAAATACAACCCACTCATCTATGACTACAGTTGTCATTGACACTTCTTTGTAAGGAGTGCAAGCATGACTACTGCTTCTGTGTGTGAATACTAAATTTAAAAAAAACAAATAATCAAAGGAACTCTGATAGAGATGGAGAAAATTTCAGGAAAATTATCTCCTATCATACTTAACCTGCTCTGAAAACATTGAAGGCATTCTGTTTCAGTTTTCTACTTGTTAGAAACAATGTTCAGGTTGTCCAACAGAAGCAAGTTGTGCCAACAGTAAGAAGAAATTAAACTTTACTTTTCATAAAAAGTCACTGTCTGTCTCACATTCCATTTTTCATTCAAACACTGTTTTTTTCTGTACATCTCTATCAGGAATAGTGTGAGCAGCAGGAGTAAGAAAGTGATTGTCCCCTTGTGCTAAGCAATGGTGAGGCAGCACCTTGAATATTGGATTCAGTTTTGGGCCACTCACTCCAAGAAAGACATTGAGGTGATGCAGCAGATTCAGAGAAGGGCAACAAAGATGGTGAAGGATCTGGAGAACAGGGTTGGTGAGGAGCAGCTGAGGGAATTGGGGGTACTTAGGCTAAAGAAGAGGAGGCTGATGGGAGACCTCATTGCTTTCTACAATTTCCTGAAAGGAGGTTGCAGTGAGGTGGGGGTTGGTCTCTTCTCCCTAGTATCAGGTGACAGCATGAGAAGAAAAGGCCTGAAATTGTGCCAGGGGATGTTTAGGTTGGCGATTAGGAAAAATGTCTTTGCTGCAAGAGTGGTCAGGGCTTGAAACAGACTCTCCAGCCCGGTGGTAGACTCACCACCCCTGGAGGGGTTCAAGAAATGTGTGGACATGACACTAGGGGACTTGGTGTAATGGTAAAGGCAATTTTAGGTTGATGATTGGATTTGATGGTTTTGGAGATCTCTTCCAACCAAAACAATTCTGTGATTCTATGGTTTCCATAAAGTAACAAAACCTAGCTTCCATAGAATGTTTTTCCCTAGCAGATTTATGTTCCTCTGCTTCCTATAATTCTAAAGTAGTTTTGGGGATTCTTTTAGGCAAGAATTGACATATGATAAGAAAACTCCTTTTCTTTCTCCACTCTGATTGCCTAGATTTGGGGTCCTCTTTGCGTCAAGGCTTTTGGAACAGAAAAGTCCTCAGTCTGCTGAAACAAAGTATGTCCAGAAGCCAATGAAGAAGAATGATCGTTATGGATCCCAAAGGGCATTCAGATTCTATGCCAAATGCCTGTGGAAGCGATATTGAATTTTGCCACCAGCATGCTCTCTTTCTGTCTGCCTTCCACCTAGATGGCTCTGGAGTCCATGAGGGGTCACACAGGATTGGTTATTTCATGCCTGAGGAGTTTCAAGGGTATAGGAACCATGCATAGTCCCTGTTTCTACAGGGCTGTGGTTATATTCCTTGCTGGATGAATCTGGCTTAGCTTCTACACTTAGGAGCAGTTGGATTTGATGGGTGCCATGCTTGTGAAGTCTGTTTCAGAACATTATTGCTGTCTTTGCCTGCAGTTAGCTAGCTGTCAGACAGCTAAAGCAGTGCAGGACTTTTATCAGTGTGAGAGTTCCTTCCTCCTCTGAGACTCAGTGGATCCAAGGGCACTGTGGCCTCTTAACAGCCTGAAGGCTGCATCTGTGTTGAGATAATTTCATCCTATCTACCTCTCTCTCCTGGAACAAGCATAGCCACATGGGAAGAGTGGTGGCAATAAAGGCATACATCTTACTGTGCTGCATATGCCTGACTGATACAGTTCTAGTTGCCTGGGGATGGATCTCTGAACAGACTGTTCAAACATATTTGATGCACTGGACTCTTACCTGAAATGTTGGAAGAACCTTAGGCAAGTTGTTTCACCTCCCTGTGCCTCTGAGGCACCTCATGCTCTCTGAATTTTTAGAGAAATGAGATGGATTTCAGGTGAGAGCTGAACTGGGATTTATCCTGTTGCAACCAGGCTGCAGGAATGCCCTGCAGGAATCCCTTTCTTTCTAATGAATTGCAAGAGAAGATAAACACTAAACCAGTAATAGATGAAAAACAAGAAAGGAAAATCACACACAAATTATTGTTATCTTTCTATCTGCTGGTTCATCATTGAAACCACCTGCTAATCCTACCTGATAACCTTCGCATCCTGAATTACTCCATAATGTCTCAGTCAAAGTAATCAAAGTAATGAGCTGAGAGCATTTGAGGTCTGAAGCCACTGACAGCTAGGCTTGGGGAGGATACAAGTGTCTAAATCTATTCATCTTTCAGGCAATGTGATCTGCCCAGTGTAGCTCTGTTCCCTTGGTCTTTTTGTCCATCTGTCTCTGTATTCAGGCGTTGGCTTTGCTTCCTGTCCCAGCCTCACTCTGACAGGATTGGTGCCATCCAGAGGGACCTGGACTGGATGGAGATGTGTGCTAAGGAGAATCTCATGAGGTTCAATAAGGCAAAGTCCTGCACCTGAGCAACCAGGTTGATGCCCTGTGCCTGGAGACATTCAAGATCAGCCTTGATGTAGCCCTGAGCAGCCTGCTGTAGTTGAAGGTGTCCCTGCTGACTGCAGGGAGGGTGGAAAAGACAACCTTTGAGAGTCCTTTCCAATCCAATGC
Source organism: Psilopogon haemacephalus (assembly GCA_013396835.1). Classification (NCBI taxonomy): domain Eukaryota; kingdom Metazoa; phylum Chordata; class Aves; order Piciformes; family Megalaimidae; genus Psilopogon; species Psilopogon haemacephalus. The sequence goes on along the minus strand of VWZI01003022.1, from coordinate 35,448 downwards.
AATCTGTGTATCTGTGAGTCTGTGAGTGTTACCTATGTACCTTTGAAACCCTGTGGCTCAGTAACTGTAGAACAGATTTTTGGCTCAAATGAAAACAAAACAAATAAAAACCAATACAAAAAAACCCATGCTAATTACAAGCATGTAATGAACGTTCCCACTAGCTGTAGGATTGTACATCTGTGTCCCAAAACGGAGCTTTTAAATCATCCTCTGTCAACCAAATATAACAAAATAAAGGAGTAAAAAATGTTGCATCTGGCCATTTTCAGGAAATTATGGGCTTAGGCAGTCACAGAATCATAGAATTGGAAACTCACAGTACCACAGATTGGAAGGGTTGGAAGGGACCCTCAAAGGTCATCTTGTCCAACATCCCTGCGGGCAGTAGGAACACCTCCAACTAGAGCAGGCCGTCTAGAGCCACATCAAGTTTGACCTTGAATGTCTCTGGGGATGGAGCCTCAACCACATCTCTGGGCAATCTCTTTCAGTGTTTCACCACTTCGCCAAGAAAGAACCTACTCAAACCTGCAGGAGGGAAACAGAAACGTATTTCCTGCCCTGTTAGATACTCAGAAAATAAACCAGAGGGGAGTTCCCTGGAGAAACAAATCTCCTAGACTCTACTGTTTCTGCAGCCAGAAATTTCATGGTCAAATTAGATGTTGTAAATCTCAAGCTTAGGCTTCTGAAAAGGTCTCAGTGGCTCTTTGTATTATTTCTGAAGCCAGCCTAATACCATGGGAAAAGAGTTGTTAGGTCTGTCTAGAAAAGGGAAAGCAAACACTTAAACATTTACTTGCTCCAAGATGATTAATTAACTTTCTGGGATGTTTTATAGTGGCATCATTTAGTGTACTGCATCCATTGGGACAGTTCATTTAGTGACACAAACACAACCTGAAGGAATATGTCAGCAAAAGGTATTTTTTTTTTCTCTACCTTGTGCTGGAGCTTACAGCAAGCATTTCAGCTGAGGAACTCTGTGAGGTGCTCACCAATTAAGCAGTACCTGTGTGCTGCCTGAATGGTACCTTTTTGGATGCTATTTTAAAGCTAATTCATCCCGCTAAAAAGCCAGGCCAAAAAGTTTCACCTTGAAATGTGTCCCAAGCTGTCTCCTTTGACAGAAAGTGCAAAAAAGCTGGTGAAGGGCCTGGAGAACAGGGCTGATGAGGAGCAGGTAAGGGAAATGGAATTGTCTGGCCCAGAGAAGAGGAGGCTGAAGGGGGACCTCATTGCTCTCTACAGCTTCCTGAAAGGAGGTTGCAGTGAGATGGTGGTTGATCTCTTCTCACTAGTATCTGCTGATAAAAGGAGAGGAAATAGCTTGAAATTTTGCCAGGAGAGGATTAATTTCAAGAGTAGGAAAAATCTCTTTGCTTCAAGAGTGGTCAGGGATTGTAACAGGCTGCCCAGAAAGGTGGAGTCATCATCCCTGAAGCTGTTCAAGAAATGTGTGAGCACGGCACTTTGGGATGTGGTTTAATGGCCATGGTGGTGTTTGGTTGATGATTTGACTTTATGATCTTAAAGATATTTTCTAACCAAAAAAAAATTGTATGATTCATTGTAAATTATTTGCTTTAGTGGTATTAAGGCTTAGCTGGCACTTATTATGCAAGCAACCGAGGTCTCTAATGCCCATCCACTGTTAAACTCTTTTATTTTCTAACAGCTGACGCCAAGCCTAATGCAACCCTCTGGCGTGCTCATGCTTTGGGCACACAGGTTTCAAGTAAATTGGACTGACTTACAAAAACAGAGAGAGTGTATCCACAGCCTCATCGTATGGTGAGTAAAAGGCAAACCACGATTGTCTACAGATTGCAGGTGGCTAGAATCCAGTTGTCTGTGCTAAGTGACAGCAGTTTGTGCCTTTTTTTTTCTTTTGAGATGCACTGAAATTTTCATAGATCTTGGAAGATATTCCATGAGAACAGAGTTCAGCTAACATATCACTTTGTAATTAATACTGCTCCCTTGGTTTTCCTCTTTAAAGGACACATTTGCATGCAGCCAAGTATCTCTCATTATATGAGCCCTTCTGTTCCTCCTGATCCCTCAGCTGAACTCATAACCATTTGTTTGTGACATCAGCATGGGTTGCTGGGTAGGTGATTACGATGTTAAAGAGAGCACAGTACAACTTCAAGTGAGGCATGAACAGCAGGATCAGGCAGAATCATAGATCACAAATATCCTGCTTGCATGCAAACAGCTCCATTGGCACCACACCAATGATACAGTGAAAGATGAATACTCCAGGGAGACCTTAGAGTTGCATTTCAACACCTGAAGGGGACCTGCTGGGAGGCTAGGGAGGGACTGTTTAGAAGAGCCTGTGGTGTTAGGACAAGGGGTAACAGTTTGAGATTTAGGTTGGACATCAGGAAGAGGTTCTTCACAATGAGAGTGGTGAGACACTGGAACAGGTTGCCCAGGGATGTGATTGAGGCCCCATCCCTGGAGATGAAATTCAAGATCAGATTTTATGAGGCCCTGAACAACCTGTTCTGGTTGGAGATGCCCCTGTTGACTGCAGGGGTTTTGGACAAGATTACTTTTAAGGGTCCCTTCCAATCCGATTGAGTCTGTGATTCTTTGATTCTACAAAGTTCTGGCAGTTTGATGAAGTTTCCAGTGACTAGAAAGGGAGAAACATTACCTATTTCATTAAACCTGTTTTCATTTTCCTGTGAGTCATCATCTCTCCTTTTCCTGATCCCCTTTCTCTTCTATGGAGGGATCACTGGATGGTAGAGCAATGGCTGTAGTTTAGTCCTAGATAGTGGCTAAATGTAGACACCATACTTTTGTGAGACCCTAGCTGGATTTCTGTGTTCTGCTCTGGGACCCCCAGTATGAGAACCTCTGTGGACCTGTTGAAGCAAGAACAGAGGAGGCCACAGAGATGATCAGAGAGCTGGAGCACCTCTTCTAAGAGGACAGGCTGGGAGTGCTGGAGCTGTTCAGCCTGGAGAAGAGAAGGTTCTTCTCCAAGGAGACCTTAGAGAAGCCTTCCAGCACTCTTTTAAGGACCTACATGATGTACATGTACCTACTCACTACAGGAAGTTAAACAAAATGACGTTTGAGAGTCACTTCCAACACAATGCATTCTGTGTAATATAAAATATGCAGGCAGAAAATAATAGTAAGCAGGATGCCTCCCCAAAGTTCTTCAGGACTCATGAGTGATTAAAAAAAAAAAACCTAAGGTGAATATGGATTTTTTTTGTGAGCTTGAGCTGCTCAAGTCTCCTTTTATTTTTTTTTTTCCCTGTAGGGAAATATCCCTTTCATACAACTTGCATAATTTCCAGGACTTTTCCACTTTTGCAGTTTCCATATCTTAACTGTGTGCATCAGTCAGTAGCAGTTCTGTTCAAACACAGCTCAGCTGCTCTAACTCTTCTTTCCTACAGCAGAGTTCTTCCTCAGAAATGGAACTTCAGGATCTAAGCCAGACTTAAAAAGGATATTCATGAGTGTGCTCTGTGTATCTGGGCATTCCTGCACATAGGAGATGCAGGACAACTGTCAAAATAATTTCAAATATGTGCTTTTAAATTGCAACACAGGGATTTCTGCAGCTGGGATGTAACTGGGCAGCTGTCATACATCATCTTACTGGTCATCTGACACAAATGGCTCTCTGCCATTCACGCACTTATTTTTCTCCCTAGTATCAGGTGATAGAAGGAAAGAAATGGCCTGAAATTGTGTCAGGGGAGGTTTAGGTTGAAGATTAGTGAAAAATTTCTTTGCTGCAAGAGTGATCAGAAATTGGAACAGGCTGCCCAGGGAGGTGACCGAGTCGCCACCCCCTGGAGGCATTCAGGGAAGGCATGGATATAGCACTTTGGGACATGATTAATTTGCCATGGTAGTGTTAGGTTAATGGTTGGACTTGATGATCTTAGGGGTCTTCTCCATTTTCTGGTGAACCTAGTCATGTATTGTAGTCTCAGTACTTTGGCACACACTGTAGGAGCAAGCCTGAGTGCTGTGCTAGAATGCCCTGAGCTTCCTACTGTTGCCTCTCACTAATTAAGACATTTAATGTAGGAGAGTCAGAAGTAGTTCGCTTTATGGAAGATGTGTAACACCTTGGATTCCTTTAGCCATGAAGCCTCCAGTAGTAATGGAACTGAACCTGTGCTACAAAGTATATTATTGATTCCATTCACTTTTAAGATGCCTCTAAATATTATCCGTAAGTCAGAACTCCTTGATGTATCCCAGCAAATACCTGGGAAGGGAGCCATATAGTTTAGATGAGGAGCTCAGGGAATGAAACAGGGACCATTAGGTGTCTGAAAACAGCTGCCAGGAGGTACTAGAGCAGCTTTTCAGACTCAGCTGAGGTACAGCTACACATCAGATGATGTCTTTAAATGAAGATGTATTTGTGATTATATAGAGAGTATTCATTATCCAAGGTCAATGCCTTTCTGTAATCTAGCTACAAAAGTATCACTAAAACCTGATTTGCAAATGACCTGCCAGCAGGATGGGACACAGGGCAAGAATATTTGCATTTGAAATGTATTCAGAGATGGTGAGCCTGTGCTTTCCTTAGCTAGGGATTATCCTCTGCTTGGAGAAAGATTTACCAGCAATAGATGACAGGGATTGGTGTATCATAGAATCATGGATTGAGCTGGAAGACACCTTAAAGATCACCTAGTTCCAACTCTCCTTCCTGGGCAGGGACACCTCCCACTATATCTGTATATGTGGATGTATTGCACCACTGGCTTCAACATTAAATGAACCACTTTGAGGGTGTGCTCAGAATAGATTCTGAGTGAACTAGTATTGACTTTTTGCCTTTAACAAGGACGGAGAGGATGGGAGTACGGGATGGTTTTATCATCAAAGGGCTGAGAGAGTTGGGGCTATTCAGCCTGTGAAAGAAAAGGCTCCGGTGACCTTAGAGCTGCATTTAAATATCTGAAGAGGAAGTACAGGAAGGCTGGTTAAGGACTGTTTAGAAGAGCCTTTGGTGGTAGGACAAGGGGCAATGATTTGAAACTGGAGCAGGGGAGATTTAGGGTGGACATCAGCAGGAAGTTCTTCACAGTGAGAGTGATGAAATATGGGAACAAGTTGCCCAGAGATGTAGTTGAGACCCCATCCTTGGAGACATTCAAGGTCAAACTTGATGAAGCCCTGAGCAACCTGATCTAGTTGAAGGTCCAACTGAATCACTGAAGGGGTTTGGACAAGATGACCTTTGAGGGTCCCTTCCAACCTGATGCCTTCTGTGATTCTGTTAGGGATAGTTATTTTTCAGTAGGAAAGCAAAGGTAGATGGCTGCAGAGACTGAAAGGAAAACTTCATCCAGCTTGCCTGGGCTGGGAGTGCTAAGAGTGCTAAGCTCATCATGGAGATAGGACTTAGTTAATGAATAGAAATGTTCTTTCTAATTGATTCACTGCTATTCCTGGGTTTGGTTAGATCCACTAGTTTCTCATGCCTTTTGAATTGTTCAATAGAGAAAAGAATGTGCAACTTTCAACATCAACAAAGCAGGCTCCCATTCAGCTCTATTTTTTCTATTCCTGTATGCCTGCTAAGTCACATTGAAGGGAGTGAAAAGCTCTGCGTAGATCTCCTGGGAGAATCATTTGCCTCTTAATCTCTGATGGAGAGAAAACTTTTTTCCTGAAAAAGAAGTGAAGATATCTACAGGCAAAGTGCGTGTCCCCCAGGACACAAAAAAGAGCCAAGACTTAGCCCAAGAGCTGCTGGAGGATTCAGAGTTCTTCAAACTGGATCAGTTATTTTAGTGTCTAAAAGCAGGTTTTTGAAGCATATCTCTTGGCTTTTCTTTTGACCTCCTACGGCTAAACAGAGAAGTCAACCTAACCAAACATCTATGGAATAGGTGGACAGCTTTAACAATTGGTCTGAAAATGTCTGGCTGTGAGTTGCTCTGTACACAATGCTGAACACTGAAGGCCTCTTGAGCTGTTTTAAGACCCAAGGAGATATATTTTCTCTTGTTGTTGCTTGGCATTTTCTCCTAAGATGATAACCTTATCTCCTGAATTTGGTTAAGGTCAATTAGGCCTATAAAACTGGACAACTTGCCAAAAACTAGAAGTCTAAGCCAGCTGGGAATTTCAAACTGTCCACTAGGTTTAGATGCTCAGTCCCTATTACAATTAATGGGAACTGGACTGCCAGATCCTCCAGGCAACTTCAGAGAATGCAGCCGTAGTACAAAGGGAGGTAAGCAGGGATGGCCACCAAGACATTTAGAAGCAGGACAAATCTCTCTCTGCTCCATAATCATAGAAGCAGAGCAACTAGTGAATGATAAAATGGGCATTTTATCAAGGACAGTTGTCTTCTCTAATTACCAAGTGTACCAAGGGCCTAGCAGAGTTTGTTTGTTTGGTTTTTTTTCCAAAGACCTCCTTCTGCCTTACAGGCAGGAATGGATAAGTTCCTGCAGGAGTGGATAAATTAAGTAAAGCTGCTTTGCGTCAGCTCCCATGGCCTTCAGGGGCAAAAGACACAAGCAGCAATAAACACAAAATAATTGCAGCTGCTAAGAGAGAGGCAGGTGTCAGGCTCCACATAAGGTCATGCAGGACTTACACCAAGGAGGCATTTTGAACTTCGTAACAGTCCAGCCCTGGCACAGTACTGAGGTGAGTCCTGAGAATGATCAGAGGACTGGAAGTCCTCCAATATGGAGAAGAGCTGAGATTGCTGGGTTTGTTCAGCCTGGAGAAGAGAAGGCTTAGGGGTGACCTTATCCCCATGGATCAGGGCGTAAAGGATGGCTACCAGGAGAATGGAAACTCCCTTTTTACAAAAGTCCCATGGAGAACACAGGTGGTGATGTGGACAACTTACTGCTGGTAAGATTCCCATTTAATTACAGAAGGAGATGTTTCCCCATAGGAACAGTTGGACATTGGAATCATCTCCCAAGGGAAGCAGTGGAGTCCCATCCACTGGACAGCTTTAAGATTCAACTTGAGAGAGTGCTAGGGCAGCTCATTTCTACTCTACTGTGACCTAGAAAGCTTGGACAAGATGATCACCTTCTGTGAGTCTGTGGTTTCAGGCAACACCGTGTTTACCACTTGGTGAACAAATAAGAAACCAAGACAGTAACTGAAGTCACAAATAAATATATTTCCATTCAGTTATTTCTGTGGAGAGAAGCTCTGGAAGCATAACTGATGCAGAGGAACTCTGATGCTTTTGTTTGAATCAGCTACCTGCACACCAAGGTGGGCATGTGGAATGAGAGCTTAACAGCTTTAGCAAGTTGAAGGAAAAACCAGGCAAAATGTCATTCCATCTGCAGAACAAAGATGGCTGAGCTCCTCTGGCAATCCCCATATATTCAAGCGCTTTATTTCCATTGTGCAGAAGGTGTGGTCTGCATTTTGTTTGTGCATGTTTGACAGCCCCTTTACTGGAAATGCCTTTGAGCTTGCCAAATCATCAGCTGAATTCTCAAAAGTTCACAAAACAAGGCAACCTTTTTTTTTTTTTTCTTTTCTTGAATTGCTGAATGTCATCAAGCTGTTGCTGAGAAAGAGATTTTTGTAAGAGAGATCTTGGTTTTGTTAAAATTGCTACATTGTCAAGCCCTAGCACTGATCATTAGAGAAAAGTTCTCTGTGATGAATCATAGGTGAATGTGAAAAGAACTGCTATGCTANCTATGCAAAAGATGTGTGAAAAGTTTAGAAATAGGATTTTTGTAATGAAATTGAACCTACACCCCAAGTATGATGCTCAGAGACTTCATTTGTTTGTGCAGAATCTAGTTTCCTGCCAGCTATTGGGGAGGGGAGGGGAGGGAAGGGGAAGAGAGGGGAGAAGAGGGAAACTGAGCACAAAAGAATCACAGAAAAGTTTAATTTGGGAGAGATCTTTAGAGATCACCTAGTTCCACACCCATTTCCATGGGCAGGGATACCTTCCACTAGATGAGATTGCTCAAAGCTCCATCTAGCCTGACCTTAAACATTTCAAGGGATGGGACTTAAACTGTCTCTCTGGGAAACTTGTTCCAGTGCCTCACTGCTGTATCAGTGAAGAACTTCTTTACATCTAATGTGAATCTCAGGTGTTCAGTTTGAAACCATTAACACTTGCCCTATCACTACAATCCCTGATGACAAGTCCCCTCCTCATCTTTCCTGTAGATCTACTGGAAAAGTAATTAAAGAATATTGGAAGGATGCTATAAGGTGTCCCTGGAGCCTCCTCTTCTCCAGACTGAAAAAAATACATTCCCTCAGCTTGTTTTCACCTCAGAGGTGCTCTAGCCCTCTGGTCATTTTTATGGACCTCCTCTTGACTCTCTCCAACAGGTCCAAGTCTTATGCTGGGGGCTCAGAGCTGAACAAAGTACTCCAGGTGAGGTGTTACATTAGCAGAGTAGACAGGCAGAGTAAACAGAATCACTTCCCTTGATCTGCTGGTCATGCTTATTTTGATGCAGCCCATCAGTTGGATTTCTGAGCTTTGATCACGTTTTTCACTCACCAATACCTGCAGGTTCTTCTCCTGGAGGACTGAATTATTCTCAAGCCACTTATTCTTCAATTTGTGCTTGGGGTCATCCCAACCCAGGTGAAGAACCTTGCACTTTGCCTTGTTGAGCTTCATGAGGTTCTCATGAGTCAAACTCACAAGCCTGTCAAGGTCCCTCCAGCATATTGATCATATCACAGAACTTGGTCTCTTCATCAAACTTGCTGTGTGTGCACTCAATCCCACTGTTCATGTTGCTGGCAAAGATATTAAACAGCTCTGGCCCCAACATCCACTCCTGAGGGGATGTCACTTTTCTCTGGGCTCCACTTGGATATCAAGATTTTGACTGCAACTCTTTGATTGTGAAGATCCAGCCAATTCATTATGCTCTGAATAGTCTTTCCATTCAAAATATGTCTCTCCAATTTAGAGGCAAGGATATTATGCAGGACAGTGCCAAATGCTTGGCACAAGTCAGACATGTGGGGTCAGCTGCTCGATATGCCCCTCTTGGAAGGGGTGAATCAGTGGCTCTTTTTCTATGTCCTCGCTAAGTACATCTGTTTCCTAAACAAACCACAGGAAAATGAGAGCTGTCTTAAGGAAAACAGTCTGGGACTCAGGATTTAACCTCTGAGATGAGTCAACTATCTGTTGTGGAAGGTCCCCTCATGATTTCCTTGGCCATATGAATTCTCTTTCTTGCACTGTGAACCAAATTAACTAATAACCTGGTGACCAGAGCCCTCTCATTGAAGATGATGTGAAATAAATCTGTCTGCATTGCCCAAATGCATTTTCTGATGGTTCATTTGCACGAGATAGAGCCTCCTTTTCCACAATAGTTTAGTGATCTCCTACTGAGTCAAGGTCAAATTGCTATGTTTGTCTTCCGGAAAGGTTTCAGATCCACACATTGAAAAAGAGGAGGAGATTAAGGAGCATGAGGTGTGAGGCTGACCTCTGTCCTCACTACCTTCCTCCCAAGCAGCAAGCTCTTCCCAATGTCTTGGCTGCTTAGCTTCTACAATATGCTCTGCATATGCTGCAGTCTTGGTGCCACAGACACTTGTGTGTTTCTCAAAGTGACATGTTAAGGAAGTGTAGGTTCCAGCCTAGCAATTTAACAAGTCTGCCCTACCTAAAACTTCTGACTCTCAAAGAGAAGAAAACATGCAAAGGCTCAGCGTCCTGTAGATCATTGCATTGCTGTGTTTTCTGTCACCTGATGGGAACATATTTTTCACATGGGTTGAAAATTCAGCGTGATTTTCACTGCACTCTGCCATGTTAGATGGAGTTCCATAATGTTAGGGGTTAGAACACTGAATCCAATTTCCCGGCCAAAGCAGGGTTACCTAGTGCAGGTCACACAGGAACACATCTGACAGGTCTTTAAAGTCTCCAGAGAAGGAGATCCCACAACCTCTCTGGGCAATTTGGGGTAGGGGTCTCTCACTTTCACAGCAAAGTTTATCCGCATATTGAGGTGGAACTTCCTGTGTTCCAGTTTGTACACATAGGCCCTTGTTAGGACACCACTGAAATGAGCCTGGCCCCTTCTTCTGGAAAGCCACCCTTCAGATACTTGATAAGATTGGTAAGATCCCCTCTCAGTCTTTTTCAGACTAAGCAGCCCCAGGTCTCTCAGCCTTTCCTCATCAGATAGATACTTTAGCCCCTTCATCATTCTTGTAACTTCTGTTGGACTGTCTCTGGTATATCCCTGTTCCTCTGCAACTGGGGATCCCAGAACTGGACACAATATTCCAGCTATGGTCTCAGCAGTGCTGTGTAGAGGGGGAGGAGAACCTCCTTTGACCTGCTGGCCACACTGTTTTTAATGCACCCCAGGACACCATTGGCCTTCTTGGTCACAAGAGCATATTGCTGTGCCATGGATAACTTCTTGTTTAGCAGGACTCCAAGGTCCTTCTCCACAGAGCTGCTTTCCAGCAGGTCAACCCCAAACCTGTATTAGTGCATAGTGTTGTTCCTCCCCAGGTGCAGGGCCTAATTAATTATTTTATTTATTTTCCCTCATTTTAATACATTAGGCTACATAAAGAGTCTGCCAAACACCTCTAGTGGAAGCAAAGTATGTGTTTTCTTGTAACTCAAACCCGTTCTCTAGTCAGCAGGACAACTGGGTTTATGGTCAGTTTGGGTCTGTTTAGGGAGAAAATGAATCTTTTAAAAGAGAGCAGGCAGAAATCAAGTGTGATTTCGGTATTAATGTTTAAAGGGCTTTAAATAGATTAGAGCGATTAAAATTACTGTAATCAGCAATCAGTGTAATCACTGTGCCCTGGCCTTTCTCAGTCCTGAGAAACACCAAGAACTTCTCTATGAAATGGGCTCTGCTTGATCTAACTTCCCCCACCTCACCTATTTGGATTGCTAATTTGATTTCAAGCTAGCACGAGGAAGAAATCCTTCAAGCTAGATCATCAATTTAGCACTTAATAGCTCCCTGTAACAAGGAAATACCTTCAGACAACGTGATATACTCAGTGCCCAGCAAATAAAAGGGAGTTGTGGAGCAGCCAACCTAATTTATTATACCTGCCCACCCAGGGAAGAGTCTTCCTGTCCCTCATTAGGATTCTGAGCCATGGCTGCAAGCCTGGGGAGGACAAAGACATGAGATGAGGGGGCAATGAAAGGGAAGTAGGGAATTATAGACACCTTCTTCTGTTGCTGAAGAAAAGAAGGATAAATTGCATGGCTGGGAGCCACATAGGTGCAAGGGACAGATGTGTTCTGTCCTCTCTGTGTGACTGTCACTGTGTGATGCATGCTGTTCTGCCTCTCTCTTTGCTTGTCGTGGTGGTTTGGGGGCCCAGGTGCCTTTGAGCAGACCACAGAGACTCGTCCAGTCCCAGGGCAGGGCCCTGTTCATCCCAGGACACTGTAGCTTTGTTACTGGATTCCCAGTTCCCGGTAGGGCAGTTGATAAGGCAGCGGCTGCCTGGTTCGCCTCTGTCCCGCTGCCTGCCCTTCTCTCCGGGGGGAGCTGCTGCCTGCTTACCTCACGGCTGCCTGGGGCACAGCTGGCAGCGATTCGGAGCTGCCTCCTGCGGCCTGCTGAGGCCTGGCAGACCTGAGGTGGGGACAGCAGTTTTGGCCTGCTCTCAGGCCTGCTGAGGGTGGATGGGCAGAGGGTTCTAGAAGGCTTTAGTCTGATAGAGTTGGCCTGGTTTGTGAATGCATTCCTTCTGCCTGACTGCCTTCTGCACCTTTGCACCTGTAAATACAGTCACCCTTTAAACTTCCCATCGGTGTGCAGCATTTCTCCTGATGACACCTGCACTGCAGCCAGGCTAGGCAAAGATGTCACATGAGAAAAGTGCCTGTTGTGCAGTGACAGTCTTAGGCCAGTGAGGCCTGAATATGAACAGAGAGCTGTAAGAGATTTGAGTGTCCCATCTTCCCTCTTTAGGTGCCCTCCATTGATCTGCTCCATGGAGAAGGACCTTGAAGTCCTTGTGGACAAGAAGATTTCCACAGGACAGCAATGTGCCCTTCTGACAAATGGTCTCCTGGAGTGCACTCAGAAGAGTGTGGCCTGCAGTTCAGGGAAGGTTGTCCTACTCCTGTACTCCACTCCAATGAGACAACATCCAGAGTATTAGAGGGATCCTTAAAGGGGTGTCCTAGTTCCAACCCCACTGCCATGGGCAGGGACACCTTTCACTAGTAGACCAGGTTGTTCAAGGCCCTGTCCAATCTGACCTTGGGCACCTAAAGGAAAGGGACATTCACAGCCTCCCTGGGCAACCTACTTCAGTGTCTCACCACCCTCATGGGAAATAATTTCTTTCTAATCTCCACTCTCAATCTCCCCTCTTCCAGCCCAAAGCCATCACCTCTCATCCTGCCACTGCAAGCCCTTGTCAAAAGTACATTCCCAGATCTTCTGTATCCCCTTCAAGTACTGGAAGGCTGCTCTAAGGTTCCTTGGAGCCTTCTCTTCTTCAAGCTGAATGGCCCCAACTGGCTCACCTGGTGGTTACAGTCTCATATAAATAACATGGAAATACCTCAAAGCTGAGAAATTTCAGTCCCTCTGTGTGAAACTCTAAAGTTTCTACACTTTGCAACTTAGTTCATTGCTCAGCCATGTCTTTTGGCTCTTCAGAAATTGTCAGTGAGGTCAAATTCCTTTCCGTAGCCTATAAGAAGGGTCAGATTGTCTCTGGCAAGCTGTTTTTTATGGAAAAGGCTTACCAAAATGTACCTAATCTCAGACTTTCTGTTAGAACCTCAGAAGGTACTAGCATCCAACATCTCGACACTTGAAGGGAGTGATTATACCACTATTCAAGGAAGTGATAGTCCCCCTGACTCAGCACTTCTGAGGCTGTATGCTGAGCACTATAAATCCAATTTGGAGCTCCTCACTACAGGAAGGACAGTGAGGTGCTGGAGTGTTGCTGGCAGTAGTCTGACAACAGCAACAACACACTTTGGATTGAAGCAGGTGATCTTTATTCATATTCGAGATCATGGAGCAGATCCTCCTCAAGGCTCTGCTAAGGCAGATGGAGAAGAAAGCAGAGGTGCCTGATGCCAACCAGCATGGCTTCACCAAGGGCAAATCATGCCAAATCTAAATCTCCCCTGCTCCAGTTTCGAAGAACTATCCCTCATGCTATCGCTCCAAGTCCTAAACAGTCTGTCCCTAGTTTTTCTGTAGGTTCTTTCTGATACGGATATGCAGCTCTAAGGTCTCCCCAGAACTTTCCCTTCTCCAGGCTGAGCAACCACAGCTCCCTCAGCCTGTCTTTGTAGGAGAGGTTCTCCAGTCCTCTGATCATCTTTGTTGCCCACTTTTGGATCCACTCTAGCAGGTCTATGTCCTTCTTGAGTTGGAGGCAGCAGAAATGGACACAGTACTCCAGGTAAGAGCTCAATAGACTTTGTCTTAGCTGTATCTGACTTGTTGCTGTGTTTTTCTCTTCAAGCAGTTATCAAACTCCTCACTGACATTGCCAGGCACATTTAATTTTAAAATACTGTCCAGAGACCCTGTTTATTACCAGTCAGACTCCAGTAAACTCAGCAACTAATTCATTTAATGCCTGACTTTGACACCAGCAGTTTAAAATATTTTTGTTTGGAAGGGTAAGTGCCAGTGTTCAGGCAGGATGCAAGACAATTAATTTACACATGCCAATGGCTGTAAACATCCTGACATGGCTAATTTAGATAATTTTTGCCATTATGAAAAGTATCTTCTTCTGGCTCATGCGCTTGCCAGTCAGGAGTGTGATTTACATCAGAACAGCTGAAACAGTCCAGGCTTATTAAGTTTTGCTGGACACATAAACTTACTGAAACTTGACCCAGTTTTTAAATGGATTCCACATATGTGCACAAAGTCCTGCAAACAAAGGGAAGTGGTGTCATGAATCACATAGCTGACTGATGTCTTAGCCACCTCTCAATAGGAGAACAAAGATTAACTTTAGAACTACAGTAAAGCTACCCAGGGAGGTGCTGGAGTCACCATCCCTGTAGGTGTTCAAGAAATGTGTGGACATGGCACTTGGGGACATGGTTTAATGGCCACAGTATCCTTAGGTTGATGGTTTGACTCAATGATCTTACAGGGCTTTTGCAGCTCAAAAAATTTTATGATTATCTATATCCATGTATGTGTTTAAAAACAAACAAACAAAAAAAAAAAACACCACCAACCATTTTAAAGTTTTTTCCCCTTCACGTGAGATGTTCCTCCAATTTTGTAGCATATTGTCTATGGTTTCCCAAATTGCTAGAGAACATGAGGGAAAAAGGACAGGTACACTCAGTCTGTATGATGTGAGAATGGTTCTCACTTTTTTCTGAGAACAGATACCTGTGGGTTTCTAAAGTTTTTTTAGGCTACTAGAGAAGTAATGGAAGAAGTTATAAAAACCAGCAGGTGTAACCAGATACTCTACAACATCTGATGTCTCTGACACATCACATGCTTCAGATATTCTTGCAATACACCCTGAGAGAGCAATAGAAGAGAAAGGTCTGATGTCCTCAACATGTCTATGTAGGGTTGGGTTTCTACATATCTAAAGAGCTAGCTCAAAAATTTTCACTAGGGAAATTGAGATTGTGAAGGATATTTATCTGGGTGTTCCCAGAGGTGTTCATCTTCTGTGATCTTCAGAGGGAAATTCCTGGCATGGTTCTGAATACGAAGGGAAGATGCAGGGAAGATGGAACACTTTACACTGTGTTTGTCTGTGCACCGCAGAAAATTAAATGGCACAATGTTAAACTAAATGGACTTAAATAATGGCCTGAAATTGTGCTGGGGAGGTTTAAGTTGGACATCAGGAACAATTTCATTGCTGCATGAGTTGTCAGGGAACAGGTTGCCCAGGGAGATGGTGGAGTCACCATCCCTGGAAGTGTTCAAGTCATGTGTGGACATGGCACTTCTGGGACATAGTTTAATGGCCATGGTGATGTTAGGTTGATGGTTGGACTTGATGATGTTAGAGCTCTCTTCCATCTGAAACAATTCTACAATTCTGTGATTCTGAGAGCTTTCCTTGCTTCTGTATTTCAGCTCAAAGTGGTATATATTTTTCACTTGTAGAGTAGGAGACCTGGTCAATATTTTCCATATGAAATACTAACTCAGCAAGTCAAACTTTGCAATGGGAATATGATTTCTGTTTAATTTTCTTGTTGTTTACCTACATTTATGGAAGAAACTTCAACCACTTAAGAAGACTGCACAGCATTTGCAGCAGAACTGAGAACTGACTGAGCTGGTAATGTGGAGAATAGAATCACATAATGCATCAGGTCAAAAGGGACCCTCGAAGGACATCTTGTCCATCCCCCCTGCAGTAAGCAGGGACACCTCCAAGTACATTAGGTTGCTTTTGAAACTAGATGTACTGATGAAGGTGAAGGACATAGCTGTGGCATTTATTACTTCTTTATCCTTCTGGCAAACATGCTATGGGTTATCTGGACTAAAGTTCCACTATGACAATCACTTTAAATTTCTTTGAGTGAGCAATCTCTCCTCTCTGACATGTCTCTCTGTGACAGGTATGATGAAGTGTGATCGAGGAGGCAATGTAATTAGCCATGCCACAGGCAGGACTACTAGGTTTTGTCAGAAGTTCAGAAACTCCTCTCTCATGTTTTTGACCTATGAATCTTTCCTTATTTACTCAGTTATGTTGGACTGAGGTGTCCAGAGATAAATACTGAAATCCTTGTTGGTTTTCATAGCTTTGGCTTTGAAAACACTACCGGTAACCACTTAAGAGTTGAGTGTCTGTTATGTCATAACTTGGGTTTGGAAGGGACCTTAAAGATCACCTGCTTCCAGCCCCCCTGCCATGAGCAGAGATACCTCCCACTAGACCAGGTCGCTCAAGGCGTCATCTAACCCCGACTTGAACACCTCCAGGGAGGGGCCATCCAACAACCTTCCTGGGCAACCTGTTCCAGTGTCTCACCACCCTCACTGTCAAGATTTTTTTTCCTAGTCTCCAGTCTCAATCTCCAGTCTTCTAGATCAAAGACATTGCCCCTCATCTTGCTACTACAAGCCTGTGGCCATTTGAGTCCCTCACCTTCTCTCCTGCAACCCCTTCAGGTACTGGAAGGCTGCTCTAAGATCTCCTGGAGCCTTCTCTAGGCTGAACACCCCAACTCTCTCAGCCTATCCCCAAGAGAAGGGGTGGGAGGGGAGTGGGGGTGTCCCTCAGACCTCTGTCCATCTTCATGGCTTTCTCTGGACCTGCTTCCACAGCTCCGTGTCCTTCTTTTATTTGGGGCACAAGAACTGGACTCTATTTTGGGCAACAAAGCTGGTAAAGGCTCTGGAGAATAAGTCTAGTGAGGAGCAGCTGAGCTAAATAAGGTTGTTTAGTCTCAGTGAGGCTGAGAGGAGACCTCACTGATCTCTACAACTCCCTAAAAGGAGGTTGGAGTGAGGTGGGGGTTGTTCTCTTCTACCTAGTATTGGATGATAGGAGAGAAAATGGCCTTAAATTGTGCCACGGGAGGTTTACATTGGAGATTCGGAAGAATTTCTTTGCTGCAAGAGTGGTCAGGCATTGTAATAGGCTGCCCAGGGAGGTGGTGGAGTCGCTATCCCTGGAATTCTTCAAGAAATGTGTGGGTATGGTACCTGGGGACATAGTTTGATGGCCATGGTGGTCTTAGGGTGATGTCTGGACTGGACAACCTTAGAGGACTTTTCTAGCTGAAACTATTCTATCATTCTATAATTTGGTTCACTGGAGATCACACAGCAATAAGAGAGTAAGAACCTTTTCACTAATCACCTCCTGACTGGATGGTTCATGTCTTGATGAAATTCTGTTCATGTCTTGACAAAAAGACACCTACTGCTGCTGCTCAAAGCCATCTCTGCAGTACTAATGACCAAGTGCACTCTGGGATGAATGCATTATGAAACCATGAAAATTATTAGGACAAAACCATTTTAGGGTCTAATTAATCCAGGTGGAGGTGGAAGTGGGAAGGGTGCTGAAGGGGACAGTATTGGTGAAGTTGATAAAGATGGGTCTGTATTTAAAGAGATCAGGATTCAGAACACGTTTTGTGACTGATTATGCAGAGAAAATTATTACAGCCCATTAAAGAATTGCCTTTCACACCAAATGGAAGAGTTGATTAGTGCACCTCAGAGTGGCCAGCTTCTAAAATTATAAAATTAATGAATGCATGAAATATTTAATTTCGTACATAAATATCATGGAGTAAGAAATTAATTACTGCATGCAATAAAAGTCATTTATTGCACATAGACAATCAAATATTAAACATGTGCTAAAGTGAAAATGAGTAGCTTGTGTCGAATTGATTTGGATTTCTGCTGAAGATTTTTGTTACTGTACAGCTCATCAATCAAAGTCAGTTATAAGACAAACTCTGTATTTTCGGTATCTGTTGAAGGATAATAACAGAAATGCTTATTCTTTGTAGGGATGATCTGTAAGTGCAACCCACCTCAGATTCATAGATCCACAGAAAGGTTTAAGTCAGAAGGGAACCTAAAGATCATCTAGTTCCAACACCACTGCAGGGACACTTTCCACTAGAACAGGTCTCTCAAAGCCTCATTCCACCTAACTTTGAACTCGTTCAGGGATGACATCCACAAACTCTGTGAGCAACCTGTTCCAGTGTCTCACCACTCTCAATGGAAAAAATTTCTTCCTAATCTCCAGTCTCAATCTCTTCTCTTCCAGCTCAAAGCTGTCACCACTCATCCTGCCACTACAAGCCCTTGCCAAAAGTCCCTCCCCAGCTTTCTTGATGAAATTGTCGAGACTGCTTTTCCGCTGCTCTGCTGCCCAAGGATTTTGAGGTCCTTTGTTATAAATGAAATCCATAAAAAGAAAGACTTTCCAAATTACATTTATTTATATATTTAAGTGCTTCTGTGTTTATGCATTTACATATTTATAAGTTTATTTAAATAAGGTAATAAAGCGTCGCCAAGTTTCCTTTCAGTTAACTGACTTACTGCTAATGGAAGCCTGTGAACCTTTCCATTGCAACTCATCAACAAGGACTATCGTCAGGGTCTTATAATGTCAGCTAGATTTATTGATGTCAACTAGACAGTCAGCCAAATGAACAGCTCTGTGCACAATTTAGCTGCAGCCATAATTTAGTGTTTAAGTGATACATTGCATAAGCATTTCTCAAGGAAGAAGTTCAGGTCGCGCTCTGAAGGACAGTCTCTGCAACAACTTGTTCATCTCAAGAGAAAGCTGCAACATTTTACACCATTCCAAAGGCCACCTGTTTGAATACAGTGTTCCTTAATTTACATCAACAGAAATGAGACAGAGATTATTTTTCCAGGTTATTTTGGGAAAATAGAGTGGAGACAGCCCTAAAGTAAATCACGGAATCACAAAATGTTAGGGGTTAGAAGGGATAAATACTCTTGTATCTCTTATATCTTGCACATATCATGAGAGGCCATCAGTAAGAAAAATATTTTCCTTGCTCTGCCGCAGACTAGAGTGACACTTCAGTCCAGGCTGGGAGGAATATCCGCTGTTTGTGCTTCCTTCAGTAGTCAATATTGCACTTACACCAGTTGACAGCACAGCAGGAATTGAGATGAATTGAAATTGTTACGATAACAACAACTGCTACGAACAACAAACTGAGGCTCAGACATCGGAGTAAGACATTGAGGTGCTGGGCTGTGTCCAGAGAAGGGCAAAAAAGTTGGTGAAGGATCTGGAGAGTAGGTCTGGTGAGGAACAGCTGAGAAAACTGGAGGTGTTCAGCCTGACAAAAAGGAGGCTGAGGAGAGACATCACTGGTCCATGCAACTCCTTGAAAGAGGTTGTAGTGAGGTGGGGTTTGATCTCATCTGCCTAGCATCAGGTGATGGAAGGAGAGGAAAAGGCCTGAAATGGTGCCAGGGAAGGGTTAGGTTGGAGATGAGGAAAATGTCTTTGCTGCAAGAGTGGTCAGGAATTGGAACAGGATGCCCAGGATGGTGGTGGAGTCACCATCCCTGGAAGTGTTCAAGAACATATGGACATGACACTTGGGACATGGTTTAATGGCCATGGTAATGTTGGGTTGGTGGCTGAACTCAATGCTTTTAGACAGCTCTTCCAACTGAAACAATTCTATGACGCTATTCTATGATTCCTAGTGTTGCTTACCTGAGACCATGAAACAGCTGGGGAATTAAAGATGTCAAAGAAATTCAATTATTCTATTTTTTTCCCTCTTCTTCTCTTTGATTTTTGGTTTCTCCTTTCTCCTCTTTTCTTCTTTTCTTTTTTCTTTTCCTTTTCTTTTCTTTTCTTCTTATGTGAATATTCATGTAATGATTTTACTTAGTGAAATATTGCAGCCTGTTAAGGAAACATTGCAGCCTGTTTAAGGAAATAGAGTGCAAGATCCTGCTGTTTGCCAAATTAATATAGCAGAGAATTCAACTTAAATATAACTGTCCCCTAAATCCCTCATCTGCCAGGTTCTGAATGTAGGGTGAAGTGAATAAGTCAGACAGTGCTGGCAAGAGTACGAGAGTGGTGATGTGAGCTGCCATCTGAGTGTGTGGGAAAGAAATTGTGAGCAGCATTTGTGTGTGTTTCCAGTTTCCTTGCTGGAAGAACACATGAAAATATTTACTGTTGTGGGGGAAGAAACAGATCCAGTTAGTACTGCTGCAGCTTATCACATTCCTGCACAGCTCTGAGTAATCACACAGATTGCAGTGTTACGTTGATATCTTCTAGTCATCATCTCTGAGAGCCAAATGCCAAGTGGAGCTTTGACTGACATAGTGTGCTGTCTGGCAAGGCTGTAGAATCATCAAATCATAGAATTGTTTCAGTTGGAAGAGACCTCTAAGATCACCCAGTCCAACCATAAACCTAACACCACCATGGCCATTAAACTACATCCCGAAATGCCATGTCCACTCTTCTTTTAAAACACCTCCAGGGACAGGGAACCTACCACCTCCCTGGGAAGCCTGTTCCAGTGCATGGAAAGTTTTCCTAATATCCAATCTAAACGTGGTCTCATTGCATTTATTGAATTTGCTTCAATGGAAGGGAAGATACCTAAGTCTAAAATTGAAAACATGGCTCTGTTGTGGCCTTTAGGTTTCTTGTTTTATTTTGGTAAGACATAGAATGTGAAGCTTTCAGTTGTAGGAGGTCACAGCTGATCCCATTGTGTTGCTTTGTGTGGCTGTTGGCATGCTAACATGGCAAGGCATGTTGCCACAGCACACAGTGAGATACTTGCCTTTTTACCATGATTGAAGGCCAGCTAACAACTCACTCATTCCTCCCCATCGGCCATTAAGCATGGCCCGGCTAGGCTTGAGAGGTGGGTGGAGAGGATCCTAGTGAAATTCAACAAGGGTAAGACCCCAAGGATGTCTGCTGTACAATACAGCAGCAAGAGAACGGTCCTGGAGATTCCTGGAGTGTGTGGAGGATAACTTCCTGATACAATTGGTGAGACAGATAACCAAGGAAGGTGCCCTCCTGGATCTGCTTCCTGCGAACAGAGAAGAACTAGTGGGGGAAGTAAAGGCTGGAGAACATCTGAGGCTCAGCCATCATGAGATGATTCAGTTCTCTGTCCTTGGGGAAACAAGGAGAGGGGTTACTAAAACGGCCACCTTGGACTTCTAGGGGGCAAACTTTGGCCTGTTTAGGAGGCTGATGGAAAAAGTCCCTTGGGAAGGGTTAGACTCACTTCAAGAGGGAAGTCTTAAAAATACAGCAGCAGGCTGGGCTTGTCTGTTGAAAGAAAAGTCAGAAGGAAAGGTGTCCAGCCTGGCTAAATAGGGACCTTTGGCTGGACCTCAGGAATGAAAGGAGAGTGTGTGGCCTTTGGAAGAGGGGACATGTCTCTTGTGAGGACTAGAAATATGTAGCAAAACTATGAAGGGGGAAAATTAGGGGAGTCAAAGCATAGCTAGAACTTAACCTAGCTACAGCTGTTAAAGATAATAACAAAATGTTTCTATAAACTCTTTAACAGCAAAAGGAGGACAAGAGAAAATCTCCATCCCCTATTGAATGCAGAGGGAAACCTAGTGACTAAGGATGAGAAGAAGGCTGAGGTGCTCAATGCCTACTTTGCCTCAATCTTTAGCACTGGATCCAGCAGTGCCCTGGGTACCTACCCTTGTGAAGTACGATTTAGGAAGGGGAATCAGATCGAGATGATCATATCAAATGAGGAAATGGTCACTGACCTGCTGTGCCACTTAGATGTACACAGGTCAGTGGGGCTGGATGGGCTGCACCCAAGGGTGCTGAGGGAGTTGACAGACATTGTGGCCATTTGAGCTAGAAATCTAGCTCAGACATAGGAAAAAGTAGTGAAGAGGTGAACATTCTAGGGATAGGCTATACAACAGCAACAATGGATAAGTTAATATTATTTCATTGGAGCATCAAGAGCCTTATGTCTGGAAGCACAGCTTGCTCTGCCTCTTTTGCTGCTTTCTGCTGCACCCTCTGCTATCTTCCCCTGATGCTGTTTTGGCTGCTGCTGCTGCTTCACCACTGCTTGACCACTTCCCCATCCTCCTTAAGGTTATTTTTTTTCTTTGTAGTACTATATTCTTTTTATACTGTTATATTTAGTTTAAACTATAGGAAAATACAATGTCATTTTTCCTGACTTTCCAAAAGAATCTGTGTTGTAGTGAGTTTATTCTAATGGGAGTGGAGGGTGTGGGGGTGTGTGTGCAATCCGCTCTAACCCAGTACAGATGTGCTTGCCAAGACACTTTCCATTATTTCCCAGAAGTCCTGGCTAACTGGCGAGGTACCAATGGACTGGAGGGTAGCAAATGTGTCTACAAGAAGGGCAGAAATGAAGATCTGAGAAAATATAGACCTTTCAGTCTGACCTTGGTATCAGGGAAGGTCATGGAGCAAGGCATCTCAAATGCCATCATACCTCATATAGACAACAACCGCCTGTTGTCATCATGGATTTATGAAGGGCAGGTCCTGCCTGACCAACCTGATCTCCTTCTATGACAAAATCAACTGGGTACTGGATGACGGAAAGGCTGTCAATGTTGTATTCCTAGACTTTCAAAAAGCCTTTGATACTGTTCCCCACAAAATTCTTGTAGACAAATTGGCTACTCATGGCTTGGATGAGCACACTGTTTCCTGGATAAAGCACTGGCTGGATGGGAGGGCCCAGAGGGCAGTGGTCAATGGAGTTAAATCCAGTTGGTGGATGGTCACTAGTGGTGTTCCTCAGGGATCTGTGTTGGGACCTCTTCTTTTAAACATCTTTATTGATGACCTCAATTCAGGCATAGAGAGTGTCATCAGTAAGTTTGCAGATGACACCAAGTTAGGTGGCAGTGTTGATTTCAGTGAGGGTAGAGATGCTCTTCAGAGGGACTTGGACAGGCTAGATCAATGGGCCAACATTAACGGGATGAGTTTCAACAAGGCCAAATGCCAGGTCCTGCACTTCGGTCACAACAACCCCAAGCAAGGCTACAGGCTTGGGGTAGTGGGGCTGGAGAGCTGCCTGGCAGAAAGGGATCTGGCAATTGTAATAGACAGGCAGCTGAATATGAGCCAGCAGTGTGCCCAGGTGGTCGAGAAGGCCAGTGGCATCCTTCCTTGTATTAAAATCGCTGTGGCCAGCAGGAGCAGGGAGAGGATTTGCTTTGCTGAGGTCACACCTTGAGTATTGTGTTCAGTTTTGTGAACTGCAATACAATAGAGTTGTGGAGCTGCTGGAACAGGTCTACAGGAGGGCAATGGAGCTGGGGAAGGGCCTAGAGAATAAATCTTATAAGAAGTGACTGAGGGAGCTGGGCGTGGTTAGTCTGAGTGGGAAGATGATGAGGGGAGACCTCATTGCTCTCTACAGCTACCTGAAGGGACATTGTGGAGAGGCTGGATCTGGTCTCTTCTCACAGGTAGTTGAAGGCAGAACAAGGGAGAATGGCCTCAAGCTGAGACTGGGGAGGTTCAGATTAGGTATTAGGAAGAAAATTTTCATAGAGAGAGTGGTCAGGCACTGGAATGAGTTCCCCGGGGAAGTGGTTGAGTCACCGACCCTGGATGTGTTTAAGGGTCGTTTGGATGTGGTGCTTAGGGATATGTGGTGCTTAGGAACTACTGGAGGGAGTCCAAAGGAGGGCTATGAGGACACTGAGGGAACTGGAGTATTACTGCTATGAGGAGAGGCTAAAAGACCTTGGGCTGTTTAACATGGGGAAGAGCATCTGATCAGTGCTGAACAATAGCTGAAGGCTGAAGGTCATGAGAATGGGCCTGTTTTTTTTCAGTGATGCCCAGTGATAGGAAAAGGGGCAGTGGGCACAAAACACAGAACACAGAAGGTTTCACTTAAACATGAGGAAAAACTACTTTGCTGTGAGGCTGCTGAAGCACTGGAGCCAGCTGGCCAGAGAGATTGTGGAGTCGCTTTTCCTGGAGGCTTCCTAAACGTGTTTGAACACATTCCTGAATGACCCGATCTAGAGACTCTGCTTTGGCAGATCCCTCCTGAGGTCCCTTCTAAGATGTACTATTATTTAATTCTGTCATTACTTTCTCTCTAGTAAAAGAGATACACACTGATAACCCATTGCAATGTGCAAGAGAATATGTCACAATATCCTTCCTCTAGGGATAGATATTACAATGTTTGCAAGATTTCTGCAGGATGAAATCACTATGTTTGGTCTTTTCTTCATTCCCTTGGAGACAATGGTCAAGAAAAGTTGCCACCAACAAACTGTTCCTTCTCTCCCTTCTGCCCCCTAGTTAAATGCTTTTATTCTCTTCAAAGTCATCCAGCTCTCTGCAGATGGATATGGTTGAACGGCACAGAGAAGTTAAGGCTTAGGATGAGACATTTGTTAGACAGAAAAGTGTCATAAATTCTGAGACACAATGGACAGAGAGAACTAAAAAAAAAAAAAAAAGAAAAAGGCAAAAATAAGTAGATGGTACAAAGGAGCCAAAGGGTAAGGAGAGAAGTGGATTGGGAAGGGTAATATTGACCAGGACGTATTACAGAGAGCTACTTGAGCACAGGAGTCACCCTCCCTCACTGCAAGAAAGACACTGAGGTGCTGGAGCAGGTCCAGAGAAAGGCAACAGAGCCGGAGAAGGGTCTGGAGAGCAGGACAGGTGAGGAGCAGCTGAGGGAACTAGGGCTATTTAGTCTGGAGAAGAGAAGGCTGAGGGAAGACCTCATTGCTCTCTACATCTCCCTGAAGAGAGGCTGCAGTGAAGTGAGGGTTGGTTTCTTCTCCCTAGTATCAGGTGATGGAAGGAGAGACTATTGCCTGAAATTGTGCCAGGGGAAATTTAGATTGGAGATTAGGGAAAATTTTGTTGCTGCAAAAGTTATCAGGCATTCAACAAGTGTGTGGGCATTGCACTTTGGGACATGGTTTAATGGCCATGGGTGTCTTAAGTTGACATAGTAGAGGTCAATAGAGGTCTTTTCCAACCAAATCAATTGTGTGAGTATGAGCATGGGAGACTAAAATAAAAGGATACATACAGGTATTCTAGAAGCTTGTACCTAGGAAAGGAAGAAAGAAAGTATGGTTGAAGGAATGCTGTAGAGCTCTGACCATGGTGATTGGGCTTCTGACAAGAAAACTATTATTCCTGTCACCAAGATTTGGAGGGAAATAATGAGGGAAAAGCACTGGAGGCAGGTGAGAACTGCTTAGTATTGTGGCTCTTGCTGTGGGCTGAAGGTTGAAAGAAGTAGAAATAATGCTTAATAAATGGCTTCTATGTTAGTTGTGAGAGGAAAATTACTGGGCTAAAAGCTAAATAGAGAAGCTTTGAGGGCTAAGCTGATGCTAAGGTGTGCACATAAGAATGTAAACTGCTTCTCTGCCCAGCAACCCCTGACAAAAAATTGAAAAGGGGGAAGCTGAAAAAGACCATGCAGGAGCATCTCAGAATTAGTCACAGAATCATAGCCTGGCTTGGGTTGGAAAGGATCTTAAAGATCACCCACTTCCAACCCCCTGGCCATGGGCAGAGACACCTCCCACAAGACCAGGTTGTACAAAGCCTTGTCCAATCCTGTCCTGAACAGTCCTCCATTCTTAGGATATGTTGGAGAGAAAAGAGGATTTTTGCTGTTTTGTTATTTAAAATGTACTAAACTAAACAACTAAGGAACATGTGACAGAACAGGAGGAAACAACCTCAAGTTGCCCCAGGGGAAGTTTAGGTTGGACATGAAAAACAATTTCTCTCCTTAAGGGTTGTCAAGACTTGTTCCAAGGACAGCCCAGGACAGTGGTGGAGTTCCCAGCCCTAGAGGGGGGTTTTAAAAGTATGGAAATGTGGTGCTGAGGGACATGGTTTAGTGGAGACCTGGCATTGCTGCATTAATGGTTGGACTCCATGATCTGAAAGGCCTTGTCCAACCAAAACAGTTCAGTGATTCCGTGCTCATTTTCTGACAAATGCAATCTCTGAATGCTTGTCTGTGCAGTGTTGTGAGGTAAGTCGCCCTAATCTGAATTAATTTTCCAACATTAATTTGTGATTTCAGTGGAGATGGGGATGCAGGATCTCCCCAGTGAGCATCTCCTATGCTAGGTTTAAGGAACTGATGAATTATTGAGTGTTGTGTAGGATATGGTAGACTCATCAGAGGCCTCCTCCACACTTTTGAAAGCAATAACAGCAATGTCATTCACTGGGGATTTCAGAGTTCTGAATTCAAATCCCACCAGGCAGAAGAAGGATATGAAACATCAGCTGTCAGCTTTCTGTATGGAAGGGCTGCCTGCTGGGAAATGGGTAGCAGCTATCTTGACTTTTGTTGGGGGAATTTTTTTGTGTGTCCCATGAGAAATGTGTTTTAATTTGCATATCAGATGAGATTTCACCCTATAGTTGCGAGAAAGTTTGTCCTAAGAATTCTGTTATTTAGTCAGGTGGTTGGTCAGAAGTTCAGCATCAGTCATGGCTTAAGCAGTTTTGGTTTGGCATGGCAGGAGTTACTGGTAATGCCTTGGGAGTGTTACTTGCCTGTGAATCTGAGCATGATTGCCATGTTCAACATTCATGGCAGAGGAGGGAAATTGTCCTCGTTTTGCCTGGGAGAGAGATACTATTTTATTTCATTTTAGGAGCTTGATTCTTAGTAGCTAGAATAGTTCTGGTTTGGATTCTGTGTGAGATGAATAATCACAGGGCTGGAGCACCTCTCCTATGAAGACAGGCTGTAAATACTAGGGCTGTTCAGCCTGGAGAAGAGAAGGCTTCAGGGAGACCTCTGTTTCAATACCTGAAGGGGACCTACAAGAAGGCTGGGGAGGGACTGTTTAGAAGGGGCTGTGTTGATAGGATGAGGGGCAATGGTTTGAAACTAAAGCGGGGGAGATTTAGGTTGGACATCAGGAGGAAGTTCTGTACAATAACTGGTGAAATACTGGAACCTGTTGCCCAGGGAGGCCTCATTCCCTGGAGACATTCAGTACCAAACTTCATGTAGACTTGAGCAGCCTGCTCTTGTTGGAGGTGTCACCTGCCTGCAGGTAGGTTGGACAAGATGACCAGGGCCCTTTCCAACCCAATGCAGCTTGCCTGTGAATACTGATAATATACCTGGTTTAGTTGTTGCTAAGGAGTGAAAAACTTTCCAGCTTCCCATGTGTGCTAGTGTGAAGCAGCATGAGAAGCTGGGAGGCTGTGTGGCTAGGACAGCTGACCCAAATTAGCCAAAGGGACATTCCATATCACAGAACATCATGCTCAGTATACAGACTGAGGGGATCTGGCTGGGAGGCAGATCCGTGCCTGGATATTTGTCAGCATGTGTGAGCAGTTGTGTTCTACATCCCAAGCCTTTTCTTGGGTTTCTTTCTTCCCCTCTTTTTATTTCATTCCATTTCATTGCAGTGATTATTATAATCTTTTATTAATTTTTAAGTTTTATTTTTCTTATTAAACTTCTCTCTGCCCACAAGTTCTATTTTTTTTCCTCAAATTCCTCTCCCCATTCTACTGGGAAGAGGAAGGAGTGAGTGAGAGTAGATTCATGGTGCTGAGTTTCTGCCTGGGGTAAAATCATGACAGGTCCTTTTTAGTGTGTAACATGGGCAAAAAGAACATATTATAGCAGTGGAACACTGGCTCAGGTTGCCCAGAGAGGTGGCAGAAGCTCCTCTCTGACAACATTCTACATTAGGTTTCACAGCTTCTCAGGTGCATTAAGAGCACATCCAGCAGGTTGAGGGAGGTTCTCCTACCCTTGTACTCAGCCCTAGTTAGAACACATCTAGAGTATTGTATCCAGTTCTGGGCTCCCCACTTCAAGAGGGGCAGGGAACTACTGGAGAGAGTTCCACGGAGGCAGTGAGAATGGTTAAGGAACTAAAACATCTCTCTTGTCAGGAAAGGCTGAGGCACCTGAAGCTGTTTATTCTGGACAGGAGAAGACTGACGGGCAATCTTATCAATGTCTGCAAATAGCTGAAAAGTGGCTGTCAGGATGCTGGAGCCAGGCTCTTTTCTGTGATACCCTGTGATAGGACAAGGGGCAGTGGGCATGAACTCAGTCACAGAAAATTGCATCTCGACATGAGCAAAAATTTCTTTACTGTGAAGGTGACAGAGCCCTGGAGCAGGACGTCCAGAGAGGTTGGGCAGTCTCTTGCCCTGGAGATCTTCAAAACCCACATGGACTCAATCCCTTGTGACCTTCTTTAGGTGATCCTGTTTTGCACTTGATGGCTTTGAGGTCCCTTGCAACCTCTGGCATTCTGTGATTTGGTGATTGTGTGACAGTGCTCTGAGCAACCTTGTCTAGTTGAAGATATCCCTTCTCACTTCAGGAGATTGGACTAGATGATCTTTAAAGGTCCCTTCCTACCAAAATAATTTTATGATTTTGCCCTGAGCTTGCATTAGGAATGCCTTCAAAATGCAGATATTTTCCAAAAGCAAGAAACAATTAGTTATTAGATTCATTGCAATTTATTATTAACCTCTGGTACCCTGAGAACATTCTCCTGCTTAGTCGTGTGTGCAAGTGAAATTTTAATTTAATTTGTTTCATTTCATTCTGCACATGGACGTGGTTGGTAAATTTATTAGAGTTCTTTGACACTTTACCCTCTTCAGACTGAAAAAAGTGATAGATTAGTTTAGTCATTCTGACCAAGCAATTTGTCAAGCCTGTAAGCCAGCTAAGTGCATAAATAATTTATTATACTCTTGTAGTGCATATAATGTACATTTGGCAACTTTTAATTAAAATAATCAAGAGATTAGTCATTTGATGGGAAGATATTTATTAAACAGAATTAATTCTCTTAGAGGTCTGTTTTAAACTTGGAGTACTGTGGTGCTATTACCTGAGAGTCTGTAAATTGGAAGTTGGTTTTCTTTTTTTTTTTCCTTTTTTAATCAGTAACTTCATTAAAAGTGTAACAAGTTATTAAAATGGACATAAAAATGTATTTTCGTAATGCTTCGTGTTACACAGGGAAACCATTTAAGAGGATACTGCTCAACTGTAGTTACCAGATACATTTATTATACTGTGGTTAGGCTTTAATTTAAGGGCCATTTTATGGACAGAAGGTTTTCTTGGGAAGTATTTTTCTT
Source organism: Psilopogon haemacephalus (assembly GCA_013396835.1). Taxonomy (NCBI): domain Eukaryota; kingdom Metazoa; phylum Chordata; class Aves; order Piciformes; family Megalaimidae; genus Psilopogon; species Psilopogon haemacephalus. The sequence goes on along the minus strand of VWZI01003022.1, from coordinate 6,780 downwards.
GGAAAAACACCTGAAGCAAAGCTAAGGCTGCTCTAAGATCTTCCTGGAGTTTGGGCTGTTCATCCTGGAGAAAAGAAGGCTTCAGTGAGACCTTAGTGCAGCCTTTCAGTACCTGAAGGGGCCTACAAGAGAGCTGAGGAAGGACTCCTTACAAGGGCTGAAGTGACAGGATGAGAAACAATGGCTTTGAGCTGGAAGAGGGCAGATTGAGACTAAAGATTAGGAAGAAAGTGAGGATGGCAAGACATTGGAACAGGTTGCTCACAGAGGTTGTGGATGTCCCCTCCCTGCAGGTGTTCAAGGACAGGTTGGATGAGGCCTTGAGCAACCTGGTCTAGTGGGAGATGTCCCTGCCCATGGCAGGAGGTTTGGAACGAGATGATCTTTAAGGTTTCTTCTAACCCAAACCATTCCATGAATCCATTAATCTGTGTGTTACACTTGTGAACCTTAGCATCTGACAGTTATTTCCTGTCTCTGTCCTGGACAACCAAGTGAAACCCTTTTGAAAGGGAGCACCATGATTGTATTTCCCTTTTTTTTAGTATTCCCTCCAACGTTGCCACCAGCTTCATGCAGTATTTAGAATAATTTCATTTTTTACTTGCTGTGTAAACTGTGTGCAAGTGTGTTCAGCTGTGATGTGTGACTCGTGCCACTGCCTAGGCTGCATAAAAGCCAAGTCCAGCCACCTAGAAAGCTTGACTCTGATCCTGCACAGTGATCAGGGTCAGGGTAGTGATATCCTGTCCCATACAAGCCCTTTATTACAGACTTGTCATGCTAAATTAAATCATGCCTAGAAGGGATGTTACAGCCCTGTCTTTGGGATTTGTCTGCTGAGAGACATTCCAATGGGTATCATTCCAAGTGATAAATGTTAGAGAGTACAATCTTTGTGTCATCTCTCACTACCTTTTCCTTGGGCTGGACATGAGGTAGAATTTCTTCACTAGAAGAGTAGTGAGGCATTGAAACAGGCTACCCAGGGATGTGGTGGAGTCACCATCTCTGGAGGCGTTAAATAAACCCAAGCAGATATGACACTTTTGGACATGGTCTAGTGGTCATGGAGATGTTGGGTAGAAGGTTGGACTTGATTTTAGAAGTCTTTTCCAGCTGTAATGATTCTGTGGCCTGTTCAAACTTCCCACATAGTGACAGATGGTTAGTTGTGCACAGAGGAGGACAAAACCTGAGTTTCCAGTCTGCCTCCAAGCTGGATAAGAGCTGGCTTGCTTTCCTTGGTAGGACCCGAAAAGGCATATTGCATAAATCTTGCAACTGAGCTTAGCTTCTTCACTTCCAGGAATTTCTGAGTATTTAGTTGACAACAATATCAATCTTTTCTTTTAATCCTTGCCTTTCAGAGCCAATTACCCTCAATTATTAATACCTTATTTACTCCTGAGCTATCTGAAAGAGCCATCAGTGACTCTGAAATATTGATTATTTGGTCAGCTCTTTGTCCATGACCAGTTTGCCTGGATTTCAGTAGGGTTTCTGATACTGTCCCTCACTGCATCCTTGTGAACAAGGTGTGTCCAAATGCAAGATGAGGAAGGACACAGCTTGTTGGGTGAAGAACTGGCCAAACGACAGTAGTGAATCTGTCTCGTCACCAGTGAGCAATGATCACAGAATCATAGAAGTAGAATCATTTTGGTTGAAAACAATCTTCTAAGATCATTGAGTCCAACCATCAACTCACCATCACCATTAAACCATGTCACAGAGTGCCATGTCCACACCTTTCCTAGACACCTCCCTGGGCAGCCTGTTCCAATCCCTGACCAGTCTTGCAGCAAAGAATTTTCCCCTCATCTCCAACCTAACCCTCCCCTGGAACAATTTCAGCCTGTTTCCTCTCCTTCTATCACCTGATACCAGGCAGAAGAGACCAACCCTCACCTCACTGCAACTTCTTATAGGAACTGCAGAGAGCAACCATGTCTCCCCTCAGCCTTTTCTTCTCCGGAATAAACATCTCCAGTTCATCAGCTACTCCTCACAAGACCTGTTCAGACACTTCACCAGACATACTCTAGTATCTCAAAGTCCTGTAAGAAGACTTATCTTGTGAAGCAATTGCTGCTCTGTCTTGGTGGTTTTACCATTTTTTTTTTTTCCCCCCTTTAACATCAGGAACAACCAGCTTGACTTGCTGCATGCATCTTCTCTCTTTCTCAGATAGTGAATTATTTTTCATTGGCAGATGCTGTCAAGTACTTTAGGGAATGCTATGCAGGGTAAGAAGAGCCAGAGTGGGATTATTTTTTTTTAATGAGAAGCTCTTAAAGGCTTCTAATTGAGTACAAGTAACTTCTGCTGTGGATCCTGCACTTTGCTTTTCTGTGCCTGCCACCCACTGTGGGACCTCAGCAGCATCCAAAGGCCTCATCTGAATTCAGAGCTCTCTGTTGGGAGGCCTGAAATGCATAGAAGTCACTGCACTCACGAAATTTGAATCTTAGTTGGCAAGACAGAGGAAGGAAGGATTGGACTGGATAATCTCTGGAGGTCTCTTCCAACCCCTGCCATGATTCTATGATTCTATGGTTCTGTGACTTGTATGATGTCTGCTATGCAGAGCATGCTTAAAATTAAATGGAGATTTTCAGGATAAAAACTTCCAGTATGAACAAAGCAAGGCATTCATTCCACTACATGAAGGATTTTACTTAGTTCCAGTTGCACACACTCAGTCAGGAAAATGTCCATGACATTTCTTATCCCTACAAATAATGCAGTGTCACGATCAGAGGAGATGAACAGATCCTACAGGACAATCTTCTGTATGCAATTATGTAGTCATTAATGAATTTGTACTATGGAAATTCTGAACAGAGTGGGAAGATCCGAAGCTGATAAGGAAGGTTGTCAAAGAGCTTTTGCTTAGGATGAATATAGTAGCAACTGCACTTTCAGGTAACCTTCCAAAATAGGGAACTGCAAATGTAATTTTAGAGGATATATGGGAAAACAAAATTACAACTGAACAACAATTGTTGCTAGGAAGAAGGCTTTACAGTATCACACAAAGGTAGGAGTTCAAAGTAACCTCTGGATATTGAGTCCGGCCCATTAGCAAGGGTGACTCACCTACAGCAGCTCATAAAGGAACATATCCAGGTGAGTTTTGAATGTCTTCAGAGATGGAGACTCGACTACAATTCTGGGCATCCTGTCGCAGTGGTCCATCAGCCTTAAATTAAAAGAAGTTCCTCCTCATGTTTAGATGGAATTTCTAATGTTCAAGTTTGTGCCCATTGCCCCTTGTTCTGTCACTGGGAACTACTGAACAAAGTCTGGTCCCAGACTCCTGACATCCTGCCTTTAAGTATTGATCAACATTGATGGAATCCTCCCACAGTCTTCTGTTTTCCATACAGAAAGCCCAAATTCTGTCAGTCTTTCCTCACCACAGATATGTTCCAGGCTTCTCATCATCTTTATAACCTTAAGTTCTAGGGACTACTAGATACTTTCTACCAAGTTGTAGTTTAACATGCTTAGAATTTGTATCACAGGGTCACAGGATGTCACAGGTTTGAAAGGACCCAAGGGGATCATCGAGTCCAAACCCTCTGTCAGAGCAGGATCATACTATCTAGCTGAGGTCATAGAGGAACACATCCAGATGGGCACTGAAAGTCTCCAGAGAAGGAGACTACACAACCTCCCTGGCGAGCCTGTTCCAGTGTTCTGTGACCCTTACAGTAAAGAAGTTCCCCCTTGTGTTGAGGTGGAACCTTCTGTGCTGCAACTTACATCCATTGCTCCTTGTCCTATTACAGGGAGCAAGTGAGAAGTGCCTGTCCACTCACTCCTGACACCCAGCCCTCAGATATTTATAAATATTTCTTAAATACCCCTCAGTCTTCTCCAGACTCAAAAGCCCCAGGTCCCTCAGCCTCTCCCCATAAGGCAGTGCTCCAGTCCCCTAATCAGCCTCACAGCCCTCTGCTGGACCTTCTCCAGCAGATCCCTGTCCCTCTTAAACTGGGGAGTCCAAAACTGAATGCAGTATTCAAGATGGGTCTCACCAGGGCAGAGTAGAGGAGGAGAATGTCTCTTGATTTGCTGGGCACACTCTTCCTAATACACCCCAGAATCCCATTGGCCACAAGGGCACATAACTTCTTATCAACCAGGACTCCTAGGTTCCTTTCCACAGGGCTTCTCTCCAGCAGATCACCCCCAAGCTGTACTGTATCCTAAGATATCTTGGTTTCTCTGTACCTGTTAATCAATACTGAGAAACAGTTATTGTTGCTTTTTTGCCAACAGAGAATTAGAAAGCTCATCAAACCAAGGAAAGCAGCTTCCTGTCCATCTAACACATATGACCTGTTGTATTCCTACTCTGCTCTCAGTCACTGCTCACCTAGTGCTGTGTTTTGAATGTATCATGTATTGTTAAACGTGTTCACTGGCTGCAAAGTACCTTTTGCAGCTTAAGGATGAAGTGCAAGGCAACAGATTCATAGAGTGGCTTAGGTTGGACCTCCAACATCGCCCAGTTTCAATCCTCCTTCCATGGACAGGGACACTTCCCACTAGACCAGGTTGCTCTAGGCCACATCCAATCTGGCCCTGGATTTCTCCAGGGAGAGGGCATCCACAACCTCCCTGAGCAACCTGTTTCAGTGTCTCACCACTCTTGGTGTAAACATTTGATCTTCCTTCAATCTTGTTCTAGAATTATGTATGGGTCATTCCTCAGTTCTGTGCTTTTGGATTGAAGTTTGCCATTTCATGCCTACTTTTGGAAATTTGAACCTGTAGGCCTGGCCTGAACTGAGCACTGATTCTGCTGTTCCTCCTGTTTGTTTTCATTTCCATCTACATGTTGCAAACATGGCACAGACTCCTGTTTGCTAAGGCCTGCATTTCAGCAGTGAGGAATTCCAGAGGAGATGTGGATATGAAAAGCTAGAGAGTGCTGGCAGACAGGAATTTTCCAGGAGTGTGAGAGAGGATCATGAATACTGGGACTTGCCTACTTCTTTCCCTTTCACATCATGCCCTACCAAGTTCATTTCCCCAAGCAAGGTTAAACCTCACTGCTCTCTATAACTCACTGAAAGGAGGCTGGATCCAGGTGAGGGTTGGTCTTTTCTCCCTAGGAACAAGGGATAGGAGGAGAGGAAACGGCCTCAAGTTGCACCAGGCAAGGTTTAGTTTGGCTATGGAAAGAATCTTCTGGACTGAAAAGGTCCTCAAAGACTGGAACAGGCTGCTCAGGGAGGTAGTTGAATCCTCATCCCTGGAGGTGTTTTAGAGAGGCAGAGATGTGATGCTAAGGCACATGGTTTAGCACCAGACTAGGCAGTTAGAGAATGGTTGGACTGGATGATCTTAAAGGGCTTCTACCAACTGCAACAATTCTGTGATTGTTTGTATGATGGTCTGGCAGGCTGGGGAAAAGCAGATGTCTCTATCTTGATACATTCATTGGTCTATTCCCTCTCACACCAAAAGATGGGTTGAGGAAAGAGGTAATAGGTCCTTGTGTGTCAACCACTGGTACAAGGACTTCTACAAGAAGGAGCAGGAGAGAAAGAGGTATCCTGCATTACCTTCTGACACACCCATTGCCCCTTGTGCTGTCATGGGACATAACTGAACAGAGTCTGGCTCTGCCTTCCCTATGCTGCCCTTCATGTCTTTATAAACATGAATGAGGTCACCCCTCAGGCTCCTCTTCTGCAGGCTAAAGAACTGCAGCTGCCTCAGCCTTTCCTCAGCAGGGAGATGTTCCACTGCCTTCAGTATCTTTGTGGCTCTGTGCTAGACTGCCTCAAGCAGTTCTCTGAGGTCTCTCTTGCACTGAGGAGCCCGGAACTGGACACAATATTCCACATGTAGCTGCAGCAGGACAGAGCAGAAGGGGAGGAGAAATTCTCTGACCTGCTAACCACACCCCTTCTAACACACTCCAGCCTTTATCATAACTTAAAGACCAGGAAGTCCTAGCCATGTATTTTTCATGTCACAGAATCACAGAATGGTAGAAGTGACAGGGGGAGATGAAATGCTTTAAAATTGCACCAGAAGAGGTTTAGGTTGAGGTATTAGAAGAAAATTTCTTGACTGAAAGGTCCTCAAAGACAGGAACAGGCTGCCCAGGGATACAGTTGAATTCTTATCCCTGGAGGTGCTTCAGAGAGGCAGAGACATGTTGCTGAGGGACATGGTTTACCACCAGCCTTGACAGATGTAGGTAATGGTTGGACTCAGTATAGTGGTTGTGAAGATGTTAGTTAGAAGGTTGGACTGGGTGATCTTTAAATTCTTTTCTAACCTTAATGATTTCATGATTTTGTGATCTTTAAGGTCTTAAACTCCTTCAGAAGCCTTTTTAGGGATTGTCTCCTTCTTTCTGGACTTGTTACTCTAAAAAGTTACAAAGAAGACCAGAGAGGTCTGTGGGACTGCTGTGGATGAACTTTTTCCAGGGTATTTCATTTCCAGAAAGGAGAGAGAATGGAGTGACCAGGACTGAGTTCAGTTCTAACTACAGAGCCCCTCAAATCTGCATTCAAGGAATGGAGCTGAGGAGTGTAGCTGCAGATGGTTGGCAGGTCTAGGCTAGCAGAGGATTGAAAAGACTGATCAGTCATTGCTGTGGAACCCAGATCACAAACAGTTTTCTAAGCTACTTCCACCAGATTTCCATAAAGCAGGAATGTGGCTGACACTGCATTTTTTTTAGAAGTGTCTCATGCTTGAGATGCGTGGATGGTGTCACCGCCATAAATTTGGATTCTTTGATAA